>JAOXJP010225745.1:0-11620 GCA_025762735.1 Platanus orientalis | reverse complement strand
ACCTACCCAATTCCAGCATCCTTCAGAACCCTCTTTCATCTCACCCTCTATCTAAGGGAACCAACATGATAGGGGTAGGGAATTAGAACTTCAACCCTGCAAGCTTCATCACTAGAATTGGTGATGATAAACCTATGATAATCCTCCCAAAAGAAGACTATGTGTTGTATCTAGACCCTGTTGACCCCATTGACCTCCTTATAGAAGAAATTTTGTCCTAATGGGAAACCCTAAAAGAAGAACCCCTTTCATTAATTCCTTCAGATGATGAGCTAGAAGCCCCCGTCATGGAAGCCCCCATCATGGAAGCTCCCATTAAGGTTGAACCCCTAGCCTGTTACTCCCTCTTTACCCAAACATACTACATACTTCCTTCACCACTAGAACTAGCCCCACCTTCCTTTTATAACTTCCCATCCCCTATACCCCATCAACCACCATCCACAAACATGCCTTCCATTGTAAACATTCCCGCACCACCTACAGAGACACATGAGTATAACAGGGTCCCTTACAACTATGAAGAAGGGATCGGTGAATCTTACCTAGGTCTATCAGCAGACAAGGTGGCAAATCTCGTCGGTCTTATCACCCGCTTAGGCAGAATCATAGAACCAACCATCACCTATCTACACCAGGATTCTACCCAGGGGAAAGGGTAAACGGGGCTAGAATCAAAGAAGAGAGAATAACAAGAAAAAGCATAACAAGAATCAGTAAAACATAGGAGGATCAGAGAAGAAGAAGAAAAGAAAGAAAATGAGGTGTTCGAGACTGCAATCTGTAGGTCTCGTTTGTTCCTAGTAGAACAGTTAGCCAAAACTCAAGCTAACATTTCTATCCTAGGGCTGCTAGTCACATCATCTCCCCATAGAGATAGATACTTGAATATCTTTAGGAAAACCTTTGTGGATGCTTCAATAACTCCAGACCAGCTAGAAAACATGGTTGGACAAATAGCCATTCCTCGAGCTATCACCTTTGGAGAGGAAGAAATCCCAAAAGGAAATGTACACAATTGCACGTTGTATATTTCAGCTCATCATCAAGGCATGTGTATCCCTTTGATTCTGGTGGACAACGAGTCCACATTGAACATATGTACCATAACTACCCTGGAATCCCTTGCTATCTTAGTACAAAGTCTCCATCCAAATTCATGGGACATCAAAGCCTTTGACAACACCATAAGACAAGGTCAAGGCGAGACTGACATACCCCTCATCATGGAGGGAAGAATGTTCAATGTGCGTTTCTAGTGCTCGACATCCCGTCATTATTTACTATGCTATTGGGCAAACCATGGATCCATAAAACTAGAGCTATGCCCTCATCCCTCCATCAGAATGTTAAATTCATTGTTGAAGATGAAGTAGTGACCTTGATAACAGACAAGGACATCCTCACCATAGTCGGTCAAAGGGTGTTACAGGTGCAAAATCTCCAAGAACCACCGACCTATACATCCTACCAATTTGAGATGGTCTGCACCAAAGAAGAAGCAGAAGAACAGAAAAAAAAATGAGATCCTTCCCCTAAAGTTCAAGATGATGACCAAGATGAGGTTCAATCTAAATAAAGGTTTGGGTAAGTATCTTCAAGGTAGAAAGGAACTAGTGCAAGAAGTCCAAAAACATTCTCGGACTAGCCTGGGTTTCAAACCAGAACTTAAACACTGGGGCAAGAAGCATAAGAGCATTAGTTTTAAGGTCTCTGAAAATACCACTATAGCCCCAGAATATCCAAAAGACCTAGACCTTGAAGAAGCTCAAGACCCATCCCTCCATGGGCAACACCAGAAGTAAGCCTAGAAAACTCATGTGAAACAACCCCTTTTCTCATCCCTCCTCCTGAGGATTCTAAACCATCATCCAATCAAGACCAAGTTGAAGTATTCTGTCCTCCCCAACAATATTCCAGTGCGTGTCAACACATTCTTTCTTTTAGAATTTTCCATCTGTCCTTGAGATTGGTGAGAGTTCTACATGTGGCTTGATCTTGACAGACCAAAAGATTTTTTTTTAGCATTCGACCAGTGCAAGAAAATGTCAAGTATGTAGGCAGCTTGAGAAGTAACCTCAGGTTCAGCTTCTTATAAAAAAATACATATATGTCATCCCTAAAAGACTAAGAACTACGTATAGCTTGATATTGACTAACCCCTCTTTCTTGCATCCAATACATGCAAAAATGTTGGGTATGTAGGCATCTCAGAAGCAATTCCGAGATCAACTGCTTCATTTTTGGGGTAATAATACCCCTTCTTTATTCATACTTTACTAAACTAGCCAATCAAAAGTAGTTCCACTCATGCTGAATATGGTATGAGGGGCTTTAAGTCATTCGACATGTGCTCTCGTGTAAACACTTTTGACACAAATTTCATGTGTGGAATAAACACAAAAAGTGAGGGTAAATTACAATTATTGAAAAAAATGGGAACAACTTTCTCTAGTTGCACTCTTTGTATGAGTGTAGACCTCTAATTGACAATCGACATTAAAAATGAGAACTTAATGGTAAATTTGTCTTCTTTGGATGTGTTGGTGTAACTTTCTGTTCAATCCGAGTTTCAAAATTTATCTGCAATGAAGAAAACATCGTAGTCTTGCACTTAGGGCTATGTGACATATTTCTAAGACCACAACAAGTGTTCTTTTCTCTAGCAACAAACTGTAGTTAATGGAGAGCATTGGAATGAATTCCTTGGTGTTTCAGATAGGTAAAAGGCCTTTGAGATGTTCTAGAATTTTGAAGCTTTTTCTCGTCTCTAAGCCCTCAAAAGGTCTTCTCTTTGAAGTATAAGGAAGTATTTAAAAACTTTTGAGGTATGCCTCATCTGTACCTTTGATTGGGTCATGATTAGGATTTATTTACCTTATTGGTCTCGAATTTGGTTGTAGTTTCTCTCTTTTAAGAGAAACAATTTAAAGAATTCTTATATTCCATTATTGTCACCTTTGTTCCTTGTTTTCTTAGGGAATCAATGTAGTTAGATCTTCCATCCTTAACAGGCTAAGCATATGGCTGTGTGGTCCTTGGGCTAATGTTTACAAGCTCAAAACCTAGGCTCAATGGGTTTGTCCTATCCATAAGGCCTAATTTGTTGATGTAAAGCCTTTTGAGGCTTACGTGTAAATTTATGAGGGTGTAGAACCATACTTGCAATTTAAATAAATTTTAGGTGCCTGCAAATGCCTCCTCAAGGATGTGTTGATGGAAGCACAGGTGATGCATGTGAGGATGATGTATCCATGATTCCCATAGTACTAAGAGCCCAAGTAATGTTAGTGACGACTACTTCTTGATTCCCTTTGTAACACCCGCATGTGTCTAAGCCAATTAAGTATGATAGTGTGAAAAATAAAGTGAGTACATGAATGGTTTTGGACCTAAAATGGAAATGTAACATGATAAGATATAGTGTTGGAGCTTAAGAAAGACCTGGAGCAAGAGAGGACCCAAGGAAAGGAAGAAGGGACAAAACAAAAATTTCGATCATTCAAAATTTCCTTCGAGCGCTCAAGTTCAAACGCTTGAAGAAACATTTGAACACCCAAATGTCTCTGAGTGAAAAGCCCACTTTGCCTGAACATTCAAAAAATTATTCCAAATGCTCAAGTGCACCATCGACATGAAAAACACGTTATGTTCAAATGTTTAAAAATCCTTTCGAGCATTTAAACCAATTTGATCATATGAAAATACTTTTAAACATTCTAAAACTGCAAAATGAAAAAAAATGCAAGTACGAAAAACATGATTTCCCTTCCTTGCACGCGAGGTTTGGTTGATTTTGATACAAAACCTAAGTTTATCTAATTTAGACCCAAAATAACTTAGAGTAAAGCGAAGGAGAGAAGAGTAAAGCAAGGGAGAGAAAATATGAAGAATTTAGAAAGAGGAGGGAAAAATCTTCCCAAGAGAGCAAGATAAGCTTGAAAATCCTAGATCTAGGTCCATATAGGATTTTCAATGAAGGTTCTTATATATCTATAGTTTTGATTGTGAATCTATGTTTGAATTACATAGAAGATAAGAGAGAGATCTGAAGGAATTGTGCTTGGAAGCTTAGAGAAGCAAGGAATTTAATCATTGCATGTAATTATGATTAATATGCATCGAATTTTCATTATTAGGATTATAGATCCATTTGGTTTCACTGTATTACAAAGTGAGTTGTGATTGATCATAGATCCATGTGTTTCTAGAAGTTATCCTTCAAATATTTTCAAGTGAATTTGCATGAATCTTATCCATTAGAGATGATTTTGTTTTATTTGATATGATATCTCATCCCTATAATCATAAGTCATTGATGTCATGACCTAAAACTGAAGTCCGTTTTCATGATCCAAATATGATTCTCGATGCTGAATTGACACATCCTAAACTTCACAGCAGGGAGATCTTGCATTCGAAGTGTGACCATTTGAGGTTCCTTTTTCCTATACAATTTGGTCCATATTTTTTTTGTCCTTTTTATTTCATTAATCCAAAGGGGTCGCAGCGGAATAACAAATGTATAAAGTCTGATCCATTCACTTGTACATATTGCAATGGATTAATCATTTGCTCGTCATCAACATTACCAATGTGCAGCAAAATAATTAAAGTTTTATCATATCCATAATCCATAGTGCAATGGAATATATTTATCGGTATATCATTCCATAATCAAAGTGTAGTGGAATATTAAAGACATTCATTCATAATGTGGTCTACCAAGATGATCTCATAATATCTAGATATCAAAATAAGGCTCCCAAATGAGCCAACCATCAAACATAGATCTCCATAAAAAAGGGGAGCAAATCCATAAACTATAAAGAGAGTGATCTCCAAATCCATCACCAACCACATAGGTCATTACTTTTCTAAATGAAAGTGAAGCGTTTATACTTCTTCAAATAACATAAACAAAAAGTCTACTAGGATTCATAACCTAAAGCATAAAACCAAGGGCATAGTTTCCCAAGTACCTCCTTCTATCACCTCCGTCAAAGGTCATGTGGATTACCTAATTCATGAACCTCAATCTGAAAAAAGAGTGTCACATGGGTGAGTTGGACGGGCTCGTAAGTGGGTATACAATGTATACCCACACAAGAGACTAATGTAAGTGTGATAGCAATATTTAATGAATCAAGACAGATTAAAGATTTTAAATGCATGTGGAAGTGCTAAAAAAGAGTTTTATATGTATATCCTTACTATGATTCAAAGTATAACTAAACATATAGTAACCATAAGGTTTCCAATGAAACCAAAACTGTGCATGTATCGACTCACAAGGGTTTTCATCAAATACCAAAACCAGAAGCAACATAACCTATGAAAGATCGTTGGTGAAAACCAAATCGGTACATGTCATAACCCGTAAGGGCCCTTGACAAACCAAAATTGAATGCATAAGACCTAAGTGGAGGGTCTCTGATAAAACAAATCTGAATGCATATAACCCAAATAGAGGGTCTTTGACAAATCAAATCCAAATGCATATAACCGAAATAGAGGATCTCTGACAAATCCAAAACATGTACAAATAGCCCATGAGTGAGCCTTTTACCACGAATGGTCAACCCACTAGGGGTCTTTGGGGTCATAAAGATCATCTATAAAGGATTAATGGACCACTAGGGTTGTCTTCACCTATTAATGTGATCCGGTGATTGGGTATGTAAGGGTCATAAAGACTAATCCATAAAGGAGTTCCGGGTCCGAAAAGGCCAACCCACGAAAGGGTCTTCAAGGCCACATTTGGCCAACCCATTTAAGGGTCATTGGGGTCACAAGGACCATTCATAAAGGATCTCTGGGAAATTAGTGCCATCTTCACCTACTGATGTGACCCAGTGATTGGATACTTGAAGGTCATAAAGACCAACCCACTTATTGGTCTCTGGGCCCAAAAGGGAAATTCCCATATAGGGGTACCATTACATATCCACATATCCAAAGAAAACCTATCGAACTAATGCTTATGTAAATTAACGTACAAAAGATATCCATATTTCTAATTTCATATATGAAACCAAATTCAAAGACACAAAATCTCTGGTTTGAACCCCAAACCAAAATGCACATAGATATTTTTGGCCCAATCTAAGGACATATAGAGATCTATGGAATTTAAAATATTTACACGCCCAAATGAAAATATCGATAAAAAAAAGTAGTTCAAGTGCTTCAAAACTCATGTGGAAAAATCCAAGGTACTTGCTTCACGAAAATATTGAAGTAAACATGGAAAAAAAATTCAATATGCTTAGACTACAAAAACTTTTAGTGGATATGAATCTCAAGCATAGACATAGGAATTCTAAGATCCTAGCATGAAAATCAATAGAATTAATAACAAATCAACATGGATGAACAAGAAGTAATAATGAGAATCCATCAAAACAGACAATAGACATATAAAATGAATCCATAGGCATGCTATAAAACTTGTAAATCTTGGAGAACTAATCATAAGACCATAAAGCAAATGAGTAGAGATCATAGATTTAGGAATTTAAATGGAAAATCAAAGGTACACTATATGAAATCTTCTTTCCCATCCAAATCTATAGAGATCCAACTCCAATACTTTCCTTCATAGAGTAGAGATTACCAAACTTGCCAATCAAAGGAATCAATATCATATAATTAGAATCACTTCCAAAAATTCATGAAGATGAGATAATAAAACTCTCTAACCAAAGCTTAAACCAATGAAATTAAGATCTTAGAGAAGGAAACTAATATGTTCATTGAATAACCACTTAGATCATCAAAGCTTAGATTAGATAATTCTATGAACCTAAGAATCAAAACAATGCATATATTGTATAACCACTTACAAATAAACATCTCTTCTCTTGATTAAGGAGGTCTTCCTCAAAACTTCTTTTTTCCTTTGTGAATCCTCCCTTTTCTGAAATTAAACCATGAATCCATTAAGGTGTTAGGTGTTATTAATTCATACTTTCCATGAAGGTGTTAGGCACCCTAATTGCCCACCTTTTTATGTCTAATGCTTGAATTTCACTTTGAGTGAAATTTAGGTGTTGGGAACTTAAATGCCCAATAGTGGGTCCAACCTCTATTCAAAATATGATTAGATATTCCTGGGAGCTTTAAAGTTCGATGTTATGTTTGCTGTGAAGTGTTTGATTCCTTTCCCAATTTCCTTTTCATAGAAAAAACGTATTGGGAATCTCATTGGTACAATGCATGAATTCAAGCCATATGCCTAAATTTTTTCAGAAAATAAATTCAGGCATTGGGATAATGATGGGCTTTCTCTATGAGGAAGAAGGTGTTAAGTGTATTTTGGCTTTCTAGAGGGTGTTCCATAGATTGTTAGGGTCTTTGGGCCCTCTGTTGGTCTTAATGGAAAGGTATATGCAAGCCACAGGCTTGACACCTAAATTTCCACATATGCCTAAATTTTTAAGATGACAAATTCAGGCATTGGGTTAATAGTGGGCCCTTTTTATGAGACAGAGTAACTCAACAACAAAATAGACACTAAAGAGGCATTTTTAGGTCTTTGGGGGCCTTGTGGGCCCTTCATTAATCTTTAAAAATGGTTATGTAGGAATTATAGGCTTGATGTCTGAATGTCCACATACGCCTAAATTTTTATTTCCTATGTTTTAGGATTTGGAGGGCTTATAGTGGGGGTGAACCCCTCTAGGCAGCCTAGGGAACTTCCCTTAGTCTATTTAAAGTCACTAGTGGGTTCAGAGGCCTAACATGTGGGTCCCTGAAGTCCACATCTAAATTTTAAAACGCCTAAAATTTATCCCTACATCAGAATTTTTACCTGAAAACATTTAGGCATTTGGTTATTGACAGAAATCCAACATCCATTTCTTTTGCTCATTGGAGCACCCTGTTGGTGTCTGATGGCCATGAAATTTCACAGAGAGGTGGGTGAGCTCCCTAAGAGCCCCTCCTAATAATTGAAGATTCAAATGATGGGTCTAAGTCCCCTTTATGGATTTTAGTAAAAGTGGATCCAAGTGACAAACCAACAGAAGACAGTGAAGTCTCTGGGTTGTAGGCCCCATTTTAGGGGGTTATACATTAGAATGGACTGTAAGTTAACATAGACATTAATAAAATAGATATAGAGTCCACAAGTTAGCTGTTGAAAATTAGGACAAAAAGTAAGTATAGAAAACTGGCTCTATAACAAAGCTTACAAAGTAATGAAAAACTTAATGAAATGAAATAAAATTATTTATATAAATAAATTAAGGAGTTAGCTAATAAATAAATAAAAATCATGCAAAAATTCAAAATATAGAAAATATAAAAAATCAAATACCCCTATTGCCTCTGTTAGCAAAATGTAAAATAATAAAGACTGGGGCTATTGCATGGACCATTTCTAGGGTAAAATGGAGTCTAAACTCTGTGAATTTTTTCATGGTAGTAGGTTACCATGTCAATGACCTCCCTAAAAATTGGAGCCCCTAAATCCTCATACACAGGGATTTATGGTCTTTGCACTATAGCTAGGTCTAAAAAGCTAGTAGGGAGAGATGTGCTTGTCTCTCCCATGTCCCTCCATTAATGGAGCTCAACGGGTCTATGTGAGTTCATTCATAGTAGTAAATCGAAGTCTAGGTTACAACCTACAAGGCCAAAATGAATGGGAATAGGTTAGAGGACTAACCTTTCCAAGGGTTGAGGGAGTTCCTACTTCCTCTTCTCTTTTCTATTTTCTCTTTCTTTCATTTATTTTTCTTTCTTTTATATCTTTCTTTTCATCTCTTTCTCTAGAGAATTTTGGCTTTACCTTGAAATTCTATCCTAGAGGGGGGGTGAATAGGAAATGTCGTACTCTTTTTAACTTAACTTGATTTGTTTTGATTTATTTAATAATCCTCGTTAGTTATTTTACTACTAGATTGATTCAAGTCACAATTATCAATTAGGTTAATTGAATATTAATTTGATAATGATTAGAGCAAACACAAGTGTATCAAACACATGAACACAATGGAGAGTAAATGTACACAACCACATCACAGAGGTTTATAGTGGTTCGGCACTAAGGCCTACGTCCACTCCTAAAGCTCAATCACATAGCTTTCTATAATTTTATTTAGATTAAAATATAGACAATCTAGATAAAATTCACATAAAACCCTTTCTACTTGTTACGCAAGCTAAACCTACACTCTATGTCTCCAAAGAGTGCAATACTCCTTCCGATGTCTCCGACGGAAGGGATACAATCAATGAAATAAATTGAACAGATACAGATTACCTCGTAAAGGTTGATATATCAATGTGTACCGAATGTGGATGCTCCTTGTAGCGAGTTGATTTACCTTTTCTTTCACAGTTTGAAACGCAGTAGAGAATAAGCTTTTGATGCATTGTAAATCACTGGTTTTCATGCAACGGATAGCCAATAACCTTTTCCTCCTTTGATATAAGATGTATTATGCTCAGAAGGATAGATCACTCAAGAACTCTCAATAGTACAAACTCATATAAGCAATAAGCACACAGACTTCCCAGCTTTCAGACTAGCCATTTTCTCATACAAGATTATTTTCTCTTTTTGTTTTGTCGCTCTTTCTTCTCTTCCTTGAAACCTAGGGTATTATCACCCTTTTATAGAGCTTAGACTATCTTAGTCCATAGGATTAGAGCTCTTTTAAATGGACAAGTCCTAAGAAGAGTCGGATTGGAATCTCAAAATTAAAGTGAGTTTTTGTGAAAACCTGCAGTTGTGATCGATCACACTTTTTCTATGATCGATCAGGGAAGTGTGATCAATCAGGCCCTGAGATCACAACTCTTGGGTTTTATTTTTTTGCCTGAAAATAGACTTGTGATCGATCACAAGATCTGTGATCGATCTTCCGTGATCAATCGCAGATCTTGTGATCGATCAGGGCCTATAATTTTTCTACACTTTGTCCTGTTGCTTCTTTTTGGTTTTGTGCCTTTTTTCTTTAACTTTTGGGGATAGCTACAAATGTATTTTGGCCCCTTTTTGCATCTCACACTTATCTTTTGGTCATTCTTAGTGATTTTAGTGCATAGTACTAAGTGTGGAGATTTTTCAAGGTTAGTGCATATCAGGAGCACCCATTCAGCTTTCTTTTTATCATTCTTTAAGTTCAGCTTCTTTGCATTGAGTCTTCAATCTGAGTCTTGACTTGGTTCTTCATCTTTGGTACTTGCCTTGATCTTGTAGGTCTTCAGTCCATCTTTGCCTTCTTTCTTCCAAGCTTGGAACAACGTCGTGGAGTTGACTTGATACTCTACAACTCACTGTTTTGACATGGGATTGACAATATATAATGCTAACAGTTATGCCTTCATGAATTTCCTTAAAGATATATTGAGCTTGTTTAGGCCCTAAGCATTTCAAATAAGGTTCAGTGTAGTATCTTCTATATAGCTAATTGTCAACAAGGACATACATGGCTGCCTTTTATCGTAGTTTCCTTGATTCCTTGTCTCCACTGGGGAGGATGTCATTTTGTAAATATTGGACGATGGGATCCATCCAAGTAGGACCTAACCCTACTTGTTGTATGTTGTTTTGTTTTTCTACTTATGAAATACTTGGCTTAGGTAGATGCAAAACTAGTATGTCTCATTGCTTCTTTGATTTTAGCACTAAGGTTAGGCTTATAAGAGCATCTACATGACAATTTTTCTCTCATGGGAGTTGTTGTAGCTCCGTATGGTGAAACTTCTTTAGTTTTGACTGTATGATCTCACAGTTAGATGTCATCCTTAGATCCATAGCTTCGTATTCTCCTTCATCTTGCTTAACTATAAGTTGTGTGTCATTGTAGATGATCAAGTTTATGGCTCAAAGATGTTGAGCTAGTTATGCCCTTGCAAGGAGTGCTTCATATTTTTCCTCATTGTTAGAAGCTTGAAATCCCAAAATTAAAGCTTGTTCCAAAATGTCTCCTTTCAATGTGATAAGCGCAATCTCTGCTCTTACTTCCTTTGCATTGAAGGCCCCATCTACAAATAATTCTCAGATGGGATGCACCTTCTCTTTTGGAGAGTAAGCGGCTTTTGGTGAAAATTCGGCTTGGAAGTCTGTGAGGACTTAATCCTTCTGAGCCACTTAGGGCTGATATTGGATATTGAATTCCTCAAGCTCTACAACCCATTCGACAACACTTCTACAAAACTCTATTTTGGATAGAACTATTCTGATTGTGAGGCTTATAATGATGATAATCCTAAAAGAAATAATCAAGGCAAGACCATGTAGAACCATAATAGGCAAATGATAATCTACATTCTTGAAATCCATTGCTTAAGCATATGGCCTATAGAAATCATGTGTGTGACTTTTTCATGATCTTTTATGCTTACTTGCTTATATTTAGATCATGTTGGGATTACTCTTGTATTGGCATATCTATACACATGTATATGTTTCCTAGTCACTATAGCATACATGGGCATATATGCATAGTTTGGCACATCTATTGACTACTCTTAATGATCTTTAGCATATTTACATATATTATTAGATCACTAGTGGCATATTGGACTTATTTAGCACATCTTTATATGTCACTCATGCCTTGTTGACCTATCATGTATATGCATATTCATTAGCACATATCACTAG
>JAOXJP010225744.1:0-11620 GCA_025762735.1 Platanus orientalis | reverse complement strand
TTTATGTATTTCTTTGATTTTCAGCATACTATCTAAATCCTCAATACCAATACTACCATAATATTAGACTGGATCCAATTTTGTTAGAGACCGTACAAACAGTCATTGTGAAACTTGAGCCCGATCCTAACAGACAAGTAAATGCTCTTACAGAGGTAACCGCAATTACCACTGGCACTATTTTTATTTACTTCCTCTATACAATTTAGTTTACTAACTTTTGGATCCTTCTAATTTCAAATAAAATACTTTAGGGATCCAATTGGGTCTTTTATGCAAGGTGCTACAAAGGCGAGACAAAAGAAGACAGTTGTTGGTAATTTTTTTCATTTTTATAGAGATTTAATAAAGGTTGTAGCCAACAATTATTCATACACGTTCTTTTTTTTTACAGTTAGGTGGTGGGTATTGCATGGGCACAAGCACCCAACCTAAGGAGGATTGTCATTCATATCTTATCACAGACTGTATCTTCCTCTGGTTGCGAGAGGAATTGGAGCACATTTAATCTCATCCACTCTAAAAGACGAAATAGACTTGGACATGAGAGGCTTCAAAAACTTGTATTTGTCTATTACAACTTGCGTTTGAGAATGAAGCAAATAGAAAAAGATCAAAATATCGAAGAGTACACCGGTCTTATTGATCTTACAGAGACTTTCTATGACAAGGGAAATAAGGAGGACCCACTATATGAGTGGGTTAAGGAGGCCGGAGAGCCAATATTGGATGAGACAAGTGGATGACCGAGCTCTCATATAGCAAGTCAAATGGAAGTAGATGTAGATGCATTTATGCAAACATAGCAATGGAACCAGCCACAGGACCAGCTGAATCCCACAGTTGCAGATAGATATATAATGATGAGTATATGAGTGTTGCTAGTGCTAGCTTCTCAGATAGTGGTGAATTCAGTGATAATGATGATCATGGAGGAGGTGGAGGAGAGGAGGAGGATGATGGAGGGGAATGGTGGCGATGCTAGTATGACACAGAGACCATATAGTGGCGGTGGGACACAGGATACAGGTCATGGTTCACGTTCACCTCCTCTACAATATTGGCGAAAGAAATGGAGGGGTGAGAGTCAGGGGGGAAGGGGGAGACATCAGGAGGCGAAGAGAGGTTCTCATCACACAACTGGCATGTTAGTTGGATCTTTTGATAGCATGAGCCTTAATGGAGCTTCTTTTGGGCAGCAACATGGGTTTTTCCCCCAATACCCCAAGTTTACTATTGCTAGTACATAGAGTCAAGAGGTATCTTCACAGATTGATTCTATTTTTAGCTTTGGACCTGATTACCAACAGCAATATGTAGGGCCACCTTCAACCGATAGACCCAGTTTCGTTACCTCATCCACATCATCATTTGATCAGGAGAGTCGAGCTTCACGGGCCCGTCGAACCCATCAGAGTGCTAGTTATACTTCTACTTCTCATCCTCAGTTGAATCAGTTTACAGTGTCCGACTTTCCACGATATAGGATGCTCTCAAAAGTAGATGATTCTATATACGAGAGATATGTTTATGACTATCGGGCATGGGATAGTACAAATATCTCATGGTTGGATTATTGCCGCTTGATAGAAGAGCAGTTTCAACATCAACAACAGCAGCATCAATAATTTCAGTAATATCATAATAGTGATAGCCATGATGATTATCAACCTCCCCGAAACTCTATGTGGTTATGGTGAGGATTGAGCTGGTTGGCACTTGGCACTAGGCACTTGGCACTTGGCACTTGACAACAGTCTTGGCATTTGGCAGTAGTCTTGGCACTGGTAGACTCTAGTACTATTCTCTATCTCATTATATTATTCTCCAGTTTTACAGTTTTACCATTGTAGACTCGTAGTTGTAGTTGCATTTTTGTAATACTTTGCATTAGTAATGAATAAGAATGACATTATTATTTAAGTTGTATATTTTTAACATTGATTATGTTTTATGTCTATGGATTTGTAGCTTTATTATGCAATGTGTAGTGTTATTTATCAACATCTAACACTTAACATTCTAGACATGCACGATAGTGTGTGTCATGAGGGTACCGATTCCCAACTATTGATAACCAAGTGTGTAATGAAGTATAATGGTTTATAAGTGTATAATGATATTTATTATAACATTTCTTAAAATTTCATTCAAAAATTCCAAAGCTTATATAGTGTTTCCATAGATTCCATAGACGACAACGTATGTCATAAGGGTGACGATTCTCCTAACCATCATAGATTGTTGTTTCCTATATTTAATGATTCATAAGTGTGAATTAGTGATTACTTAATCAATTCCTGAAGTTTTAAATCAAAATTCCTTCATTTGATTAGTTTTTCCCCAATTTCTCACTGTCTCTTGGTTTTGAATGTCGTCTCTCCGCGATAAGCTACGAGACGCGAGACATCTTCATTTCATGGGGTCACGATATGAGTCACGATAACAAGATTTTGAACCTTGGTAATATGATACAATCAAGGGTACGTTAACTCTAGAGTGGAATTTCCCCACCAAAAATTTTTTCAAAAACGGAATTTTGAGCCATCCCTAATAAGGAAGCGGGTATGAGAATAAAAAAGATGACCCACTTACAAAATATGTTTCCAACACAAAGAATGGGAGGAATGAAGGGACTTGATTGCAATCTCATCCATTTGCATCAAACCCATATCTACTAAGAATAATGGAATGCCACAAGCTTCCTAGTTTGGAAAAAAATCTCCAAATCCATTTCCCCAATAACTCCAAGTTTCTCTCCTTTAATCTTCCCACTCCTAACCCCTCTTGCTCTTTTGACTTCACCACAATCTCCCACTTCACAAGATGGTCCTTCTTTTGACCTCCCCCTTCTCATAGAAAATCTCTCAGCTCTTTGATACTTCTCAAGAACAACCGCCACCTTTTGGGGCATTTTGAACAAAGACATTGATAAACTGGAATGTTTGATAAAGCCGATTTAATCAACGTGATTCCCCCACCCATAAAATTTAAGACCTTTTCCAACACACCAATTTTTTTGCAAGCTTTTCAACCACCGGATCCCAAAAAGAGACCGCTTTGGAATTTCCACCAAGAGGCATACTCAAATACTTCAAAGACCACTTCCCCACCTTACAACCCATAACCCCGCAAGGTACCTTACCATCTCATCCTCAATATGAATGCACACCATACAAGATTTTGTCATGTTCACTTTAAGTCCCGAGATCACCTCAAAAATTTTAAGGCGTAGCCTCATATTACTAACATTATCCATGTCTGCCTTTAGGAACATAATAGTATCATCTACAAATTGCAAATAAGATACTGTGATTCTGTCATCACCTATCATAAATCTGTCCACAAGCTATTCATGCTCAGCTTTTCTTAAAATGGCATTCAATTCATCCACCACAAGAGTGAAAAGTAAGGGAATAACTGGTCACCCTTCCTCAAGCCGCTAGAGAATTTAAAAAATCCTTTTGATGTCCCATTCACCAAAATCGAGAAGAATGAGTCAGTAATACAACCTTCCATCCAAGATAACCATCTTTCTCCATAACCTTTCCTTCTCAAAACCAAAAAAGGAATCCTCAGTCAACTCTATCGTAAGCCTTCCCCATGCCAAGTTTACATACCACTCCTAACTCCCTTTCTTTCCTTTTCAAGTCCACACATTCATTGACTATCAAGATATTGTCCATAATTTGTCTTCCTTAGATAAAAGCACTATGAGTAGAAGAGACCACCCAACCCAAAACCCCTCTCAATCTCAAAAAAGCACTTTGGAAATAATTATATAAAGACCACTCACCAAGCTAATAGGCCGGTAACCACCCAGCTCCCTAACAACTTCTTTCTTAGGGATAAGAACAATAAAAGTCAATCTCATACCTTTGTTCATCAATCCCTTACACAGAACTCCAAAAATACCTTCATCAAGTCATCTTTGATGGTTTCCCAACATTCTCGAAACAATAACATGGAAAAACATCTGACCCTGGAGCTTTCGCCCCATCCATCCCAAAGATAGCATTTTTCACTTCCTCTTCACTAAAAGACTTTTCCACTTCCACCACTTGATCGCTCAGGAAGCGGGATCCAAACAAATTCTCAATATACGGTCTCACAAAAGAGTCCCTCCTGTACAAGTTCTCATAAAAAGAGACAGCTTCATTAGCAATAGTGATGCGGGAGCATTCTATGCAAAGAAGAAGAAGATTGAGGACCATGGACAGGTCTATGTATTGAATCTAGTCGAGTAGTTTTGATTTTCTGTTTTTGGGGGTTTTCCATAAATTGTTAAGTTTAGGGAGTTATTTAAAATAAGGAAAAGTTGTCCAAAAATAGTAGGAAATTAAGGGGTACACGACTTGCTCTCTTATAGGTTTTTTTTTATGTTTAAAGATTTAAATTTTAGGGGCCCCACAAGTGCTGATCGTGTGCATTTTTAGAGTCATTTTTTGGACTTTAAGAAAATGGTGGAGGGGGCCACATTGATTGGTAGTCGTATAAGGATGTGGGGAATTATTTTCATTAAAATTTTGACTAAAAATGGGACCCACAATGGGCTGTATGACAGCCTTGATATCTCCTTCAATTAAGAGATTTTTTTAAAAGATTTGGTGGGGTCCACTAGGCCAAATCGTTGGCAAGGGAATCCCCATGATAAGATGAGATTTTATTTGGGATGGGGTCCACTTTACTTAGTCAACAAGTAATCCTTGTGCAACTAAGAGTCCTACAAGTTTAGAAATTTAATTATTTTAGGAAACCTAAGTTTTAGGAGAGTAATTTAATCTTAGCAAGCATATTTTTGTTTATTTTTCATAATGATGTAAGCCTATTTAAAGGCATGAGTATTGATAATAAAATAGTTGAAGAATTATTTGAAATTGGAAGTGCAACACGTGTGTGTGTGTGTGGAAATGGGTTGGCAACCCCAATAGCCTCCTTCTTCCTCTCCTTCTCTCTCTTCTCCCACGCAAAGGTAAGAGCTTCTTCCCTCTTCTCTTTTCTTTTTTTCTATCTCTTCCTTCTATCCTCATTCTTCTAATCCCTCTATGTTATCTTCTTCAACCCTTTGCTGTTTTCTGTTCAGTCCCAAAACCTTACCTGCAACACCCATAAGCCAGCCTATTGTTCTGTCCCAGAACAGTCCACGATCACCCATTATCATTCCCTATCCTATCTCCTCTAGAATCCCTCTTCTATCTCCTTATCAGCCCCAATTAATCCTACTGTTTACCCATAAAATCAGTCCATTTCTCTACTAGTAACAGCCCCTAATTCCTCTCTGACCTGACCCATCTGCTGCCCCAAACCAGTCCCTTTATTCCAATCCAAACATACCCTTCTGGCCTGATCTGATCTCTAACAGCCCTCTGTTTTAGTCCAACACAGCTTGCTGTTTTCCAGTGTTTAAGCCTACCCATAAACTGCTGTTATCCTTCTTTAACAGTCCCATACAGCACCCTATTTTCCTCTAGATCTTTCTGCAGACATCAGCCCTCTTCTTGGCTGATATCCTGCGTCAGAGAGGGTAATACACTCCTACATTTTCCACAATTTCTCTCATTTTACTTCTCTCTTTCTTCCTTCTTTACCACAAAACCCTAACCTACCTTCTTCACCTCCAAGTAAACCAATCGATATCAGAGCTGCAAGGAAGACTACACAGGAGCTAAAGAAGAGCTTGAGAAAAACACTGCTGACAGCATTAGTTGGTACAGATGAGGTCATCATATGTACAGACACCTAGGTCAGTGATGAAGATCAATGGATTTCATCTATCTTGTTTTCACATAACTTATCAAGGCATTTCTGAAATTTTTTGGAGGCTGATTGTATTTCTAGTGATTTCCGACTGAAAACTCAGATCTGACTTCATCGACCGGTTTTTTTTAGGTTTTATTGTGAAGTTTTTCATTCATTTTTTATGCATTACTATATGGGGATTATATATATATATATATATATACATAATTTGGTTAAGAAATGAGATGTCGGTTTTTTCTGCAAAATAGTCCACACCCCCCTCCCCAACTCATGTTTTGGACTGTGTTTATGTGTTAACTCAGATCTGTTGTAAGGGCTCTATGATGGATTCTAGTATTTCTGATGGTACATGGATCAGTAACGTGATTGGAGACTGTTGCAGTTGCTTCTGTTAGTGAATTTTTGTGTTTCTAAGGGTTATATAACTCGATGCTTCTGTTGTGTGATCCTGTGAATGGTAAAGGAAGCCTGTGGAGTATTCAACAGCTTCTGTTTAATCTCATTTGGTGGTTGTTGAAGTGTTTTAAGGCTTGTTAGGGTTGGTCGAACCCTGGTGTATGAAAAGTTAGGTTGTGTGGCTCTTTGTTATTTGATTTCAAATTGTGTGACTGCTGAATTTGGCAAATTGGTTGGGTATTAGAATTTTATAGCCTTGTGCAGTGATTGTGTGTGGTTAAGTGCTTTGTCCTAAGGCTGACTGGTGAAATCAGACCTAATTCTAGCTGTACCTATTAAGTGTGAAGTCTTCTGTAGTTGTGATTTGGGAGCAGCAAAATGTCTGAAATCAGTCAATCTAACAGCTCATCTGGTGGTGGGAGTAATAGCCTTGGTTGTGGCCAATCCAATAGCTTCAATGCACAAATCACCACAGTGAAACTTTATGGTACAAATGTCCTACCTTGATCCCAATTAGCTAAGTTGTCTAGTATGGGCGGGGATAAATGGGAGTGTATTACAGGGGAGCTCAAAGCTCCTGAAACAAATGATTCTACCTATTCTAAGTTAGATCAGAGAATGCGATGGTCACATCTTGGTTTCTTCATTCCATGCAACCTGTCTTTAGTAGCAGATACTTGTTCTAGAACATGGAAAAACAAAAACAAAAAAAATGGGATACAATGAACCAGACCTATTCTGAAGTGGGCAACATTGATCAAACCAATGAGCTCTGTCAGCAAGTATGGCAAATGAGATTGGTAGAGCAGGCAGTGGCTGCCTACTACTCTACCATCCATTGTGTGCGAAAGGAGTTCCATTATCAATCTTTTCCAGCTACATGTTCAGCGGATGGTGTAGCACATCAATGTTTAGTGGAAGAGCAATGAGAGTTCGAGTTTTGGAAAGGGCTGAACCCAAAGTATGAACAAGTTCGGGTTCAACTCATGGAACATAACCGGATTCCATCATTGTCTGAGGTTTATTCCAATCTTTATGAGCGAAAAGGCACAGGAGTGCTATGTTACACACTTCTTCTATAGAGCAATCTGCATTGGTCCTATCTCTTCCTGATAAAAAGGATCGTCTTAAATGTAAGCATTGCAATTACTCACGACACACTAAGAAGACATGTTGCAACCTCCATGGACACCCTTAGAAGCACTAGCAATGTCAATTGTTCTCATGAGGCTCTACTGGAAGAGACAGAGAAGGTGTCAATCTAGTGCCAAATCTAGTGCACATAAAGTGACATCTATTTCTTCCGAGCATGTGCTTATTACTACAGCCTCTACATTGCATGAAGAGATAGGGTTTCTTCATCAATTTGTTTCTCATCTGGAGCCTCCCTTGTCAGCATCAACCTCCTTTGTTGCCCAATCAGGCACATCAGCATCAACCTGTACTGTCTCTGTCCCAGCCACTAGCAGTCCCTGGATTATTGATTCAGAAGCTTCTCATCATATGATTGGTATGCCAAGGGAGGCTCCAGATGATTGGTATGCCATCCCTTTTTCTCTTCTAATCACATTTGTTCTGATCGAGCAACAGTGAGGATAACTGATGGCTCTAACTCATTTGTTGATGGTAAAGGCAATACAACAGCTACTCCCATCATGCAACTATCCTTTGTGTCTAATGTTCCTAAAATGTACCTTGCATCTCTTGTCTATCAATCATATTACTAAATGCTTGAATTGCAGTCACTTTCTTTTGTAGTGTGCATTTTAGGATTTGGTGCAAGGAAGACACTTAATAGGGGAAATGAGGAAGCCAAACTAAATCTATTGGACACCTCACCACATGTTGCCTCTCTTGATCACATACTAGTGTTGTTACCTCTTATGATATTTTGTTATAGAGGCATTACCATTTAAGCCATCCAACATTTTCTTTGTGGAAACACGTGTTTCCTCAATTGTTTATTGTTTCTTCTGTATTTCATGGTGAACCGTGTCAGTTGGCTAAACATTGTAGATCTATTTATCTATCCAGCTAATGATACTCATAGTTTTACTTCCATTTTTTTATTGTGCATACAGATGTGTGGGGGCCAGCCCCTATTGTTACATTGTTTGGCTACCATCATTTCATTACTTATGCAAATGACTATTCTTAGGTCACTTGGGTTAATCTGTTGAAGTAAAAGAGTAATATGTTTTAAGTTTTAAAAATTTTCACAAAATGATAGTAACCCAATTTGATGCCAAACTTTGTATTCTTCGTTTTGATAATGGTAAGAAATACATGTCAGGGGGTTTATATTCTTATTTTACTGAGTTAGGTATTCATCATCAAACTACCTATTCCCATACTTCTCAACAAAATGGGGTAGCAAAAAGAAAAAATAGCCATCTCCTTGAAATTACAACGGATCTCTTATTTACAATGCATGTTCCTAAGAGTTTTTGGTCTGAGGTCTTTCAAACTGATGTTTTTCTAATACATAGGTCATCATCCATTGCACTTAGTCATAAAGCTCCTCTTGAACTTCTTTCTTCAACTTCAAAGTTATTTCCATTCCCTCCAAAACATTTGGACGCATTTGCTTGCCTCAGGTGCCCAAGTCTGATGATAGGTCTAAACTAGACGTAAGGCCCTCAAATGTTTGTTTCTAGGATATGTTGTGAGTCAGAGGGATACAAATGATATCATCCCTCTTCTCATAAATGATTTGTATCTATGAATGTGATATTTTATGAGTCAATTCCAATTTTTTCTTCCAAGACTTATTTTAGGGGAAGAGTTCGAGTGAAGAGATTTCTTCATCCTTGCCATTACTTATTCCTTCATACTACTATGATAATGGCGGCAGTTTCAAGGCAGTAAATAGTTAGTAAAGATGGGGATAAAGGAAAGAAATTAATAATATATGTGAGAAAAAATAAGGATTGTCATCCTCATATTACCTATCGTGAAGCTTCTTATGATCCTCCTGAACAAGGTATATCTCCTTCTCTACCTCAAGATGTTCCTAATGGTTCCACTGTTCCCATTGCTCTCAGGAAGGGTGTTTGGTGTACAATGCACTCTTTATCTAACTTTGTTTTGTTATATAATGCTTTATATCCTTCATTTTGTACCTTTGTCTCTGTTTTGTCTTATATGTATGTGCCTCATAGTGCATCAAAAGTATTTTCTCAATCTACCTAGAAGGTTGCCATGGTGAAAGAGATAAGGGCTCTTGAAAAAAAAAAAAAAAAAACCACACTTGGAAGATGGTGGAATGGTTTTAAGAATTGGTTGATCCAGACCCGGATCGGTCATGACTGATCCGATCTGGATCGGCCGATCCTTGAAGTTATTGTATAAATTTTGAATTGGATACGCTGATCCATCCTTGGATTGGCTGATCCGATCCCGATCCGAGTCGGGATCAACCATAACCGATCCCCACTACGATCCGACTTTAATAAACCATGGATGGTGGATCTTCCTAGAGGAAAGGAATGGGTGCAAGTGGGCTTTCACTATGAAAATTGATCCGATGATTCAATGGAAAGATACAAGGCATAATTGGTGGCAAAGGGGTATATACATATATATGGCATTGACATTTTTTTATGAATATACATATGGCATTGATTATCAGAGAACCTTTGTCCCAATCACCAAAATGAACTTATTAAGAGTTTATATATCTCTTGTTACCAACCAAAGATGTTCCTTGCTACAATTTGATGTAAAGAATACATTCTTACACAGAAACATTAAAAAAGAAGTATACTTGAAACCTCCGCCCGGAACTGCATCCAACCGAGATAAGGAAGGTGTGTAAACCAAAAAGGATTTGTTTAGCTTTAAACAATCTACGAGGTCATGGTTTAAACGAATTAGAAATGATATGGTGAAAAGTGGCTATAAACAATGGAAAGCAGATCACACATTGTTCATGATACATCAAGGTGATAGGTTGTTGTGACCAGAAACAATGAGGCAGTGATGCGGCAGCAATCACTTGGATGGACAAGAAGTACCGACTTCGGAGGCCCAAGCCCAAGCCATCAAGGAGTGCAGGCCGAATAGGGGAGTAGGGACTTTTTATGAATGTAGCAATTTTGTAATAAGGCAAACATGCCTTGGGTAGTCTAGGGAATAAGGCTAATTAAAGCCAAGGGTTTTTTGTATCTTTTAAGTAGAGTCAAAAGATCAAGAGAAGAGTCAAAGAAGGGCTGGCTGACAGTCCCTTTCTAAGTTAGGTTTAGCATGTTTTGTTTTTATTAAGTAGAATTAGGTAAGTGATGCGGTAGCATACTATGTTAAAAAGAAGAAGCTAGAGGACCATGGATAATCCTCTCTGTCAATTCTAGTAGAGTAATTAATTTTCCTATTATTTATTTTTTTTAGAAGTGTTAATTGGTGATAATTTTGTAATAAGGCCAATAGTGCCATAATTAGTTTAATTTTTTTGGGTTTTTAGTTGTAATCCCGTTTTTCTCGTTGGACCCAGTTTTTCTATGGTCAAACTTGACTTTTGGCTTGATTTTGGTGTTTTTAGATGGGTTATTTAAATACATTTCTAATGAGACCAAGACTGCGCAAATCCAAGGTGATTTGGGAAAGTTATGACAAAATTACTAAGGGGTGGTCACTAAAAACGGGAATAGCATTTTTTAGTAAGTCTTAAGTTTGCGTATTTTTAATTTTTAGAAAACTTGGCTAGCAAATTTAGGATTTTAGGAAGTTTTGTGGAGAATATTTTAAGAGATTATTTAAGATCTTGTGGGGTCTAATAACTTGGCTAACAAACCAAATATTGTGTCAAACAAGATTTTTTTTCTTCTTTAGAGGTCTTTTTTATTTAGCAAGTTTATTTTGTTAGAAGATCTAGAATGGAGGATTTTATTTTATTTTATTCTCCATGAAATGCCTATTTAAAGGCCATAGTAAATCAATGAAAAACAATTGAAGATGAATATTTGAAAAGACACATGTGTGTTGAAGTGGGTGTGGTATCCCAAGTTCTCTATCAATCCCCTCACATGAGGTGAGTATTCTACCATATTTCTCTCTCTTATCTTCTCTATTCTTCCCTCTTCTTTATCCTTTTTCTATGCTTAATTGCTCTTCCCAAGACATATCCTACATCATTTGTTGTTTACTGGTTTTTCTCCATAAAAACCCATCTTTTCAAGTGTTTCTTGAACCCTTTAAATACCCAGACCTCTAAATCAGCTTTCCTACCTTTACTGAAATTCTTTGATTTGACTCATCTAATCTTATCAAAATTTCATGAAATTTTATCTATAGAACCCGCAAACATGTCAAAAACTACCCTAAAATTTTTGGAATTTTCTGATGTGTCAAAGGGGTACTTTGATAATTTTCCAAAATTTTTGCCTAAAATTATAAAAATACCCTTTTGGGTTTTTTTCCTTATTTTCTTCTTATTTTCTATTCATTTTCATTTTAACCTCTATTCTAC
>JAOXJP010225743.1:0-11620 GCA_025762735.1 Platanus orientalis | reverse complement strand
TCGGGCCTCGGGCCGAGCTGAGGTAAGCCTAAGCCGACCCTCAATAAAAGTTTAGGCCTCGGGCCGGGCTCGGGCCCTCGCCGGGCCTAGCTTAGGTGTGGTTTTTTCGGTCCGGGCTCGGGTCGGCCCGGCCCATGCCCACCCCTAGTCTTTGGTGACTACACGGAATCAAAGGTTATGTTCCTATACTGTTCCGAACAGACACCAAAAATCTATAAATAAGAGGTCCCTCCATTCATTTCATTCATTCAAATTTCGGTTAAGGGTTTACTGTCTCGTAGTGCATCCGTGTCAGTGTTAGTGTGAGAGAGAAATACAACACGAGTTGGTTCGCCAGACACAAATTGTAGTGCTACCTCTGTGCATGAAAATCATTGTATCATGGGAGATAGACGTCCGACTTGATCATTAGCACCAGTGCGATGAACGAATTTGTCTTAAAGACATAGTGTCTAACACTAGCCGCCTTGATCTAGTTAAGTGAAGTTTTGATCATCCGAAACAAATAAATATTTTGTTTATTTGATTCAAGTACTTTTTTATAGTGTTGTGCACATATATAGAATCCTAAAATAACAAATGTTTTACCAACATGAAAGGGTTTTCAAGGCTGAAATCCCAGCATGAGCCAAAAAGTACCAGTCAGCCACCAAACAAAGAAATCTAAGTGCGTGGTAGCGTAGTTGGCAGCCTGAAAGGGTTTCATGTGCTTACCACATCAGCTTTTGCTCATAATTTTCAGCTGTCTGGTGGCCTTGAATTGTATAGAAAAGAAAAGAAAAGAATAGAAAAGAAAATCTCACAAGAAAAGGAAAGAAAAGAGTCATGAGAAATTAACTTTTCATGGCAATCAGACAGCTTAAAAATGATTTTTTGAGAAAATTTTGTCAGGAGAAAACCTTTTCATGGCAACCAGACTGAGCCTTAAAAGAACTTTGAAAGTAACAGACTAAGAAAATTGAAACTTTGACGGTTGACATTACAGGAGAAAAATCGCAATACATGAGGGTCATGCAGCCGAGGTTGACTGAGAACTAGATTAATGGCCAATCCAGGGGGTTCCCTAGTACCTGAAGTAGGTGTGGTCACTTGGCAAAGAAACCTAGGTGACTAACCTACAAAACCTTTTGCCAGGAGCGAAAAACTAGGATTCTTGCCCAGTGGGTAGAAGTTGAGAGCAGTACAAGGTTCCATTCAAGAGAACTATTGAAACCAAGAGTCAGTATTTTGTTACTTTTTAAAAGGGTTCCAGCAAATAGTGGCTTCCAACCTATGACCATCATCTGATTGGTTAATTATACCATGTGTTAAGGGGGTTCAACTTTCTGCATCTAGTGGGTGGATCATAATTTGGGAGTATTAGGTGTTGAGTTTGGCTTTAACTCAATTATTTATTAAAAGTGGTGCGAGACTATGATGTGCTACCAAAGCAGAACAATTAAGATTAATTTGTCTAGGATCAATGTAATGTCTTAAATCAAATCTTAGACTTGAAGAGATCTACTCAGTAGGATGGGCCGACCTAACCTCAGACAAACGTCAGTTTCATAGTTTTAAATTTTAGCCAAAATTTGTTTTCAACTTAAGCGTATAGCAAAAGAAATTAACATTTCACATACATTTTTAATTGATTATTTTTTACTAGAAAATATAACCTATAAAATTTTTTTTTTTTTTGTTGATATATATGTACATTTTTTTTTATTTATTTGATCATACCATAAGAATTATTAGGGATTTCTAAACATTTATTAAGAATCATGATTCCTTTGGCACTCACTCAAACTCTTCAGACGACCCTTAAGGTTCCAAACACAAATTGTATCTGATGGTTATTAAAGTTGAAGGTCCGATCTATCTATAGACCTAAAAATATCCTAGAAATGGAGAGAGGAGCATGGGATCCTTGGGAATCTCATTTCTTTTAACTGTAGGACCTATTCCAATTACATATTATCCTAGTTTGATTGGATTGGGAAGCCTACTTATGATTAAACTTCTTTATGCTTCTAAATCATATTAGAAAGCTTTTGGAATTCTGTAAATCATAATACTGTTAATCAAGACATTGTAATTAAACCCTTAAAGAAAAATTAATTACAAGTATGGGCCTTTCCTCTAGTAAATCATAAATTAGTCCATCCACCAAACAATGTTATACCAACCACTAGAAATCGATATTCATCACTGTTTAGTCAATGGCTCAAGTATAATTAATTATTATGGATTCTTTACATGATTTGGGCTCTTCAAATCAATTTTGAAGCTCTTTCATAAAATGATATATTAAAATTATATATATCTATCTATCTATATATATATATTATAAAACCCTACAGTCAAATTGCCTTAAGTTGAATTTCTTGTTTACAATCAATATTAGAGACCATATTGGATATAATATCTCCTTATAGGAGTGATGAATTCCTTTCTAGGTATCCACACTATCTATATGCTAGGTGTGCAACATAACATATCCATATATAAACCCTGATTAGGCATCGTCATTTAGTAATATCAAAGTTGCACAAATAACATCTTATTGTGTGTTGTACAATGAACTACCTTTTATACTGACATTGTAAACTTTATAAGGTGTTTAACAACAGTTTATCTGTTCAGTTGATGTCATTATACACTTGCATGCTTGGAGTCGATTATTTCAGTGATTGAAATATCATCACCCTATCATATGGTAGCCTTGAATGTGCCAACCATATAGATGAAATGCTCAATCTTACCCCCAGTTATGAACATTCTATGACTATAAAAACTAAATAATTAGATCTCCTATATATGATTAACAATTTACCAAAGATCTTACTAAGTTACTTCAGGACCTTAAGTCATTATCATATTTGACATGTTTTAAGTAGTCATACATAGAATATATGTATAAAACTATTTGTTTATTTCATTAAGTGAAGTTATACATAAAAAATAAGTAGAGAAATACGTGAATGACATTATCAAGGTATGCACTATTCTAATAACTCCCACTTGCACTTAAAGCCACACACACACACACACACACACACACACAAAATGCTTATCAAAAACCGTATGAGATAATAGCTTTGTCAAGGAGTCTATCATGTAATCCACCTACATAACCTTTGTAATAACAATGGCTCATCTACATGTTATATCATGAATCAAACGAAACATTGTCTTGATATGTTTATTAATTTGATGAATCCATGTCTCTTTTTGTAAAACCCCGCATTGGTCTAACCTACTTCAAGAATGAGAATTGAACGAGTGAGGTGGATTTGATAATAATTCTAAGACCTATGTAGGATGCATGATGGTGAGTAATTTAGAACATAATTAGAGGACATAACTTGATATTAGTGTATTCATAGACTTTGAAAAGGAACTTAGGCCAAGAGGAACCTAAAAATAATTTAAAATTTCAAAACTAGCAATTTGGAGCAGTTTAAATTGTTTGGAGTGCTCAAGCAAATTTGGAGCGCTTGAGATTCTCAATGTTCTTGGGAGTGGTTTGGAGTGCTTGAAAATGGGTGAAGCACTCAAGCTTAAAGCACTTGAAGTAGTTAGAGCGGTCCAAATTATTTGGACCGATCAATCGTGGAGCACTCCAGACTTGGGAAATTGGGGGAAAAAAGGATTTTGGGACCCAAAATTATGATATTGTCCACCCTTATATGTGGGGATTTGCATGTCGAGTTTAAACACCAAAATTTCCCAATTTAGATCTAAAAACACTTGAAAGAAGCTTAGGGAGAAAGAAATTGAAGAATTGGGAAAGAAAAGATTTTTCTCTATATAGAGCAAGGAAAGCTCTAAAATCTAAGATCTAACTCATTTTAGATAGAATTATTAGATTTTCAATGAAGATTACCTTAGATTTATAGTTGTTGATTGAAAAATCTATATTTGAATTCTAGAAAGAAGGAAGAAGAATGAGGTCTCAAGGAACTTGAACTTGGAGCTTAGAGAAGCAAGGAATTTGCAATGAGTAAGTAATTATTCTTAATATGCATCCGTTTCATTCTTAGGATATTAGATCTTTATGTTTTATGAATTCTCTCCAATGATTTCAAGTGGATTTTGAATGATCTTGATCCTACTAAGTTTTGTAAGTAACTATGCTTAATATGCATCAATTTTCGTTCTTAGGATTCTAGATCTTTATGTTTTATAAACCTTTTGCAATGATTTCAAGTGGATTTTGAATGATTTTGATCCTACTCAGTTTTGTAAGTAATTATGCATTATATGCAATTTGATTTCACTCTTCGATCATAGATCCATTGATTTGAATATATTCTCCACAAGAACTTCATTGTTTTGAATTGAACATGTGAGTTCCCATTTATCTTTAGACCTAATCTTATTTGATGCAATTTCATATGGTCTACTTATGTTTTCCCTTGTTGAATCTTAAGATTCATGTGTTCCTACAATGATACTCCAATAATATCATGTGATTCTATGTGAATTAAGCCTAATTTATTGAAATCAATAATTCTCTTCAAAGTCCTAGTGATTTATTAAGATCTATGTCCAATTTTTTTTATAAACCTTTGAATCTATAATTAAATATGTATGAAAAATGCAGGAAATGATCAAATCCATGGACTTTTATCATACTATGAGTAAATGTGGTAGAGAAGCCTGATTTAATCTGAAATGCAATTATTCTCTAATGTCTTTGTTTAGAAATCGATAGAATCAATTCTCTTATTGATAATTAAATATATCTTATTGTTGTGAACTTATATCTGTTGTGTTGATATCGTATTTGTGAATATTAATGATTTTCCTTATACTTTAATTGTTGGCATAATTGCATTTGAACTCTAGAATCATATGAGAAGTGTTGTGAATCTTTGAATTTTATGTTTAATTTCAGTAAGTGATTTACTCTTATTGTGAGCTTTATATGGGTCAAACAATTCATTAGAATAAGAATCATTCGATTCCGTTTGACTTAGAAATTTTGATTGCATCCCTCATTCACACGTTATATGCCTCACAAATTGTTTTGTTTTAAAAAGCATTGAAATGAATGTTTTGAATATCTCCGGATTGGTTTTACATATTGAATAGTGTTTTGAAAGGATTACAACATTGCATGGGACTTGACTTTTCTGTAAGATTCCTCATTTAAAAATATTTAATATTAAAAGTTTTGGAAAAAGAACTTATGAAAGGATTTGTGAAAGACCTCTGAATTGTTTTGGAACCTACCATTGGGTTGAAACAAGGGAAAGTAAATGTTATATGAGACCTTCCATTAGGTCGCAACAATGGTAAATTGTTTCGGAACCTACCCTTGGGTTGCAATAAGGGCAAATAATCAATTTATATGACACCTCTATTGGGTTGCAACAATGGTAAATGAGACATTTCATTGGGTTGCAGCAATGGTAAATTACACAGGACCTCCCATTGGGTCGCAACAACGTGGACTCTTTGTCACGACTCGAATCTGTGAGCCATGGAGTGGGCCCGAATACGGATTTGTGACACTAGGTAACAAGCCTTGAAGTCGTATCTCAAAGCCAAGAGATCCTGTGCTCGAGATATGTCACCCCTTATCATCACATCACTATTCATGTCAAATTTATTTCATTTATTTATATCCATTTAAATCCATTAAACTAATCTCATCGCATCGGAATAATAATAAAAATGGTAAACTAAAATCAAATGCAACAGAAATATGTACATGTCATATCCAACATCCCTCATAACAAAAGTAAAGGGCCCTTAACATGCCCATAATCAAAGTATATACATCATTGCCTAAATTGACATATTGAAAGTATTAAAATGAAATATATCAAGTTGTAAACTATGCACTATATAAATAAATCCGGGCTAGATTGCCTTGTTCCTCATACTCATCCGCATCCTAAATGACACGAATGGTACTTGTCCATCTAGATTCCATTTGTGAGTGGTGTCAATTTTGGGTGAGCTTGACGGGCTTAGCAAAAGGGTACGCAATTTATGCTATATCAAAGAGGCTAAAGATAATCACAATAACAAATAGGATGAATCGAGATAAAATAAGGAAAGAAAGTGTGTATGTGAGTGTAACGAATGCACCAATCATGTATCCTTCCTAAGATTCGAGTATGCATATACCATATGCATATTCAAGTGTACCAAACCAAAACTTGCATATACTGCATATTACATGCCATATGCTAACTGATAGAGGTCTCTGTCATGTACCAAAACTATATGTAAATGAACCATGTTGGGCTTTTAACAAAACAAGTGTAAATGTAAATAAACCATGAAATTTTTTTGACAAATCCAAAATCACATAACTCGTGTAAGGGTCTCCGACAAATCCAAAACATGTAACCCATGTAAGAGTCTTCGACAGATTATATTACATGTAAATCACTCAGAAAGGAGCCTCTTATCATGAATAGGCAAACCAATGGGCATAATGGCCGTTATCACCTAGTCATGTGACTTGGTGATTGGGTACCTAAGGGCCATAAAGTCCAACTCAAGAAGGAGTCTCTAGGCTCAAGAAGGGAAACCCACATAAGGGTCTCCGGAGCTATATATAGTCAACTCATATTAGAGTCTCTGGGGTTATGTCTAGCCAACCCATATAAGGGTCTCCGAGGTCATAAAAACCATATACAAATAACAAATCTCTAGGCAACTAGTGCCACTTCGCATATTGATGTGATTCTACGACATGGTACCTAAAGGTCACAAGTACTAACCCACTTAGGGGTCTCCGAGCCCAAAAGGGCATGTTTCTACATAGGGGTGTCATATCAAAATTTACATGTCCAAAATTTGTATGCCAAAACCATGCTCAGGTAATTACTACATTAGTAAACCATTTGAAAAAATCCATATGTTCTATCTCATAAAGAGCCCAAATCCGAAGAGATAAATTACAAATAGAGGCTCAAACACCAATATGCAAAAATATGTTTAACCAATTCTAAGGACATGTAAGATGCTCATGAATGTAAAACATTTTCATGCCAAATATCATCCATGATAAAAACCAAGAGCTCAAATGTCCCAAAAACTCATGTGAAAGGCCAAATAAAATTTTCCATGAAATCACCAAAATAAACCATTCTAGAGTAACATGCTCATGCCACCAAAAAATTTCAATAGATGCAAATCCCAATGTATTACATAAGATTTTTAAGATCCTAACATGGGAATCAATAAAATTACACAAATTAACATGGATTAATTATAAAGAAAAGGGAATCTATCAAAGTGAGTAGTAGGCTTATGCAAAGAATCCAAATGCATCCACAAGACATATAAATCATAGAGAACTAATCGTGTGACATTTTAGCTAATAGGTGAAGTGCAAGAAATTAGGAATTTCAAAGGATAATCAAGAGATTGTTAATGTAAAAGTTGTAAATTCCATGAACTGTAAAATACATGCATTGTATATACTAGGTCATGAATGGAATCATGATAGAGTCTAGGAGGTTCTTGGGTATAAGCTTCGTGAAGAACATTCTCAAATGCTAAGAAGTATTCAAGAAGATCAAGCAAGGAACATGCGAGTCATCTTGAAGGGTTCATGCCTATTTTTGAGCTCACATAGGTAAAATAGGTAAGGTAACAAGACCAAGATGAACCACATGTCACAATGGGGTATGATAAGGTCTACGGACCTCCCTGGACCTTAGTGGACTGATCCCAAGCCCTCTGCAGTCTTTTCAAGGCCTTTTATGAACATTATAGAGTAGTAGAATCGATCCAGGATCAATTCATAGGGTTCCAGTTAAATCTAGTACTTAAAGGTTTGATCCTTACTAGGATTGATCTAGAATCAAACCAGTAATTCTTTGGTTTTGCAAATTGAGAAAGTTTACACACTATTGGCACTAGATCGATCAAGAATTGATCCAAGGTTGCCCAGTTCGAGCCAACAGTAACTAAAATAAAAAAAAAAAACTATCTAAATCGACAATTATGGTCAGTTGACCTTTAGGGATTGCTCCAAATCCATGGACAAGGTTGATTTTCGTCCATTATGAAAAATGATGAGCTCCAATGAGCTCTTTAATGGTTTTTAATGCTCTTGTGCTAAAAATTGAAAGATTCTTGAGAAACTTGGTTCTCCAACTTATTGCAAATCCCTTTTCATCTCATTGAGCCTAGATAAGAAAATCTACATCCTTTCACCATTTCATTACTTCTTCTATACCCTTGCTAAGGCAAAACTTTGAGAGAAAGTCATCAAGGGTTGTCTAAAGAGAAACCCTAGTGAAGACCATTATGGGAAGCCAAGGCATACTTGCTTAAGGAGAAGCAAACCCCTAGTGAAGACTCTACAAACTTAAAGAGCCCACAAAGAAGCACTGAGAACTACTAGTCACACCTTGCTCAATAAAAAGCAAACCCAACTTGTGTGGAAAGCAAAACCAACTCAAGATGTAACACTTGCTTTGCTATTTTCATTCAATTATTTGAGACCTTGGCACTATTGCCGGAGACACTAGTAGTGTAAACCTTGTCACTTCCGCCAAAGACACCGAGAGTAAACTATAGAGCACACTCGTTGGAGACACCAGGTGTTAGTTAGCTTGCTTGGAAAATAAATAGACATTTACATAATTTTAGCTTTGATTGTATTGTATCAATCTTAATAAAATTATATAAAAAAATCAATCTTAATAAAGTTATTTAGCTCGATGGTGAGCTTTTAAGAGTGGATGTAGGTTGCAGTGCTGAACCACTATACATCTTGTGTGTTGTATGTTTGCTTGTGATCTGCCTTTCATTTTAGCATTCAATTTGTCAAGCATTGCAATCATTAGAACTATAACACATGCAACATAATTGAGCACTTAAGCTTTTAATCATAAAATCAATTAAGTGCAAAATTTGATTGGTAAATAACACCAAGGTTAAAATAATTAGCGAATTTAATAACAATTGAATTGAGATATTTAAAAAAAGAAATTTAAATAAATCCTATTCACCCCCTCTAGGATTAAAACCGGACTTTTAGAGATGAACCAAGAATACCACATGGACTTTTCAAACCATTCAATCATATGAATCCAACCCTCTAAACCTTTTCAAATAAAGTAAAAATCATCAAGCTCATCTAACAAGATACTAACATCATACTATTAGCTCCATAATCTAAGAACTCATGAAAATAAAGTAATAAAATCCTCCTAACATGCTCAAACCAAAGGAACTAGAATCCAATTCAAGGAATTAATATTCTAAAGAGGAATAGATGAAAATCCACCCACCAAAACTACCAATCCTTGATGCATAGAATGAAAATCACTTTTTTAGGAACCTAAGAATGGAAAGTGTAAACATAAACCACATATCCACCACCAACTACTCAAACCTTTAATGCTCTAGAGGATCCTCCTCTGAAACTCCCTTGCCTTTGTCCAACCTTCATTCCTCTATGAGTAAACAAAGAAAATCCATGGTTAGAAATCATAAACAAGTGTAAGAAACTGTAAATTATACCTTGTTTAGGCTAGATTTATGTTCTAGCAACTTACTAACACTTGGAGAAGAAAATTCATTCTCTTCTCCAAAGTTCTACCCAAAAGCTTATCTTTTTCTCACAAAAATCCATCTCTTATGCTATTTTAAGCCCAAATAGGCATTAATAGGGTTTTGGGGTTAACTCATGTGAGTCTCTCTCAAATTAGGACAAAATCACATGCTTGCCCGAATCTTGAGGTGGATTCTGGTCAGACACGAATGCTCAGGGTCCTCCTTGCAAGTGCTCAAGATCGCTCACATGACCACTCGCATGAGCGCTTCCCCTGAGCATAAATCAATGTCTTTAGAAACTCCACTTTCTGCAGTTGTGGCTGTGAGTGCTTGGGAAGCCCCACTATGAGCCCTCGGGCTTCCTTAATATAGAACTCAATATGTCTGGGGTTTTTCCTTGGGTTTTTTCTTAGGTTTTCAATCCTTGTTTTGGGTCCCACCAGCCCTGAGGCTAACCCTCGAGCTTATATATACTATGGGTTTTACAAGTTGACAAATGGGTATTGGGTTCGGGTTCCCAAACTTACCAAACCTAGGTGTAGGGTGTTACATCCCCCCCTTATAAAAATTTAGTCATTGATTTTGGACATGTACCTTAGCCTTCAAATAAATACAGATATTTGATCTTCATTTTGATCTCTCCTTCTCAAGTGATTTCTTCTTTTGTGTGATTACGCCATAAGACTTTCACATAGAGCACAACCTTGTTCTGAAGCATTTGCTCCTTTCAGTTAAGAACCATCACAAGCTGCTCTTCGTATGAAAGATCTTCATGAACTTGAAGTGGCTTTTATTCTAGAACATGGGAAGGGTCATGCATGTACTTCCACAACATAGATACATAAAAGGTGTGATGCACATGCGACAAATCTAGAGGTAAGGCCAACTTATAAGCGAGGTCACCAACCTCCTTAGGATCTTGAAAGGTCCAATAAATCTCAGGTCAATATTGTTCTTCTTCCCAAATCTCATCACACCCTTCATCAATGAAACTTTAAGAAACACATGGTCTCCCACTTCGAACTCAAGATCACGTCTACTCTTGTTTGCATAACTTCTTTGTCTACTATACGTTGTCAATAGCTTATACGGATAAGATCGATCATTTTAGTGGTTACTTGGACAAACTCAGGTCCAAGAGTCTTTTTCCCACCAATTTTATCCCAACATATTGGAGATTGACATCATCTATCTTACAAGGCCTCATAAGGGGTCATCTGGATGTTAACTTGGTAGCTATTGTTGTAGGCGAACTCAATCAATAGTATGTGAGTATCATAACTACCTTTCAGATCAATGACACAAGCTTTCATCGTATATTCTAGTGTTTGGATAGTCCTCTTGGATTATCTGTCGGTTTGAGAATGGAAAGTCATGTTAAAATATAGTTTGGTTTCCATGGCTTGTTGCAAACTCTTCCAAAATCTAGAAGAAAATCTTGGATCTTTGTTAGACACAGTGTTAACTAGGACATCATGCAAACGCATAAGCTCATCCACATATATTTGTGGCAACTTGTCCAAAGGATAAATAGCTCGAATCAATAAGAAATGGGCAAACTTGGTCAATCTATCAACGATTACCCAAATAACATCGAATTTTTTACTTATCTTCGACAGTCCCATGATACAGTCTATGAAAATGTGATCCCACTTCCATTCTGAAACCTCTAATGGTTGTAGAAGTCCAAATGGCCTATGATGTCCAGTCTTAAGTGGTTGACATGTCAAGCATCTATCCACAAATTCCACAACCTATCTTGTTACACCCAGACTAATGATCAAACTTAATGAACCAAAAATCCAGGGTAGCTTTACTTGTAAGTATACAAGTGTTGTAGTACTGAACAAGGTCGAATCCACAGGGATTGATTTGTGCAATAAAAACAAAGATTACGATAGAAGAGAAATAGAAAAGAAAATAAAGAAAATAGATCAATGTTTTCACACTGTAGTATGAAGCAGAAATAATGTTAAAATAGAAAAAATAAAATGGACCTAAGGCTTCAAGGATCCATTAATAACTTGTAGTTTATGTTGGATCAAATTATCACGGTTAGAATCGAATATAGATTCTACCTAACCGGAAGATCACTCTATTAAAAACA
>JAOXJP010225742.1:0-25565 GCA_025762735.1 Platanus orientalis | reverse complement strand
GCTCCTCTCTGCACCCTGTCAGGAGGTGGGCACATCAGTGCTGACAAGTGATATGTGCCCCCCAAAAAAGTGAAAATCACTTATCGGCGAAGATGTGCCCGCCTTCTGACTGGGTGGAGATGGGCGTTAGTTAAGAGGAGCAGATACGATCCACCCTCGCCCAAGCTTGAACCTCTGCAAATACAATTTAAAGGGAACAAGGGTGACAATTCTTGCTTTACCTCACAAACACATTTCTACTTGTCGGATCCATCAATGAGAACGAGAATGAGATAAATCACATCGCATGATGAGATTTGTCCCAATGACCATCCACTTTATGCGTACGTTCTCTAAAAACAAAAGCCTCAATTCTATATCAAGCTTAAGGGCCACAACTTTTTCGGCCCCCTTTGAATTAGTTTCTTCTTTGGGTCTTTTGATGATCAATATTGGCCTCCTCACCTAATGACAGGCCAACCCATAGGTCGACCAAGTAATCACTGTTAAAATAAATCTTAAGCACCCAATGATAAACAGAATTTGAGGCCATCAATCTAGACTATCCATATGTTAGGGAAAAACAAAAACAAACTTAAAAGACATTAGGAGAAACCTAATCATCCATCCAAATTGGTGCATTTGTTTAGGCAGTCTCTTTACCTAGCAAACGCATGGTCAATATAGCCTTTTTCTTTAAAGAACCACATAAAATATCGTTTTCTCCATCACCACCCCAAAAACTAGCTCAACGTTATTAATCAGTTGAAATCTCGTTTGCTAGAAAGGCAGGAAAAGAAAAAGAAGAAAAGAAACAACGGGAACACTCACATGACATGTGATCAGGCCTAATAAGCCCTTAAGTTAAATACACCAATAAACTAAGAATTTCTTTCCCTTGGAAAAGCACTGTAAGTAACTACCAACCGCATAATGGAAAACCATCCAAGTTCCAGTAAACAAAATTCCAAAACAACATCAAGCTCAAAATGGAGAATCAAACAGACAACCTTAAACAAGGAGGCAACTGGGCTAAAAAGTAAAAGGGAGACCCTAAGATAAAGATCAATGAACAAATAGGGATCATAAAGGTAATACTGATCTGGATCTTCAGTCTTCCTCCTCCCCCTCGTTCTCAGCAATGTTGAAGTATCGCAATTCATAAACATTCCTATCTTTGTTTGAGGCAATCACCCTAAGCCAATCACGCACATTGTGCTTCTTCAAGTATTTCTTCGTCAAATACTTCAAATACCTGAAAAGCAAATGTTGAGGATAAATTATTGTTTCTCCCCGATTCATCAACTCAGATTTATGGTAATTCTAACAGTATGTGCACATCAGAAGAACTAAAGACTCATCTAGTAGAGAAGAGCACGAAAAATATTGACCATTTAAAAGGAGAAAGCAAATTGAGTGCAATTAATTTCAAGCTCGGTCCATCACACCAGGTGCCACCCACCCATGATACACAAGGAAGCATGCATCTAACATATGCTGTGCAGATAATATAAATAGAAAATCCTGCCAAGTTCATTGTCACAGAAGGGCGCTCATAAATCTATAGGTGAGAAAGTTCATATTATATGACCTTGGATACACAAGAACATAAACATCTAACAGATGCTATGACGAGAAAATATAGAAAAACAATGCTGCCAAATTTAGCATCACGAAAGGGCACATAACTCTGGGCAAGAAAGTTCATATTCTTAGATTCTATGCCATGAAGACAATAAATCTGAAGCGTAACATGCTTTTAATTATATTGATCTTGGTGCCCAGAAGGGAGTGATAAATTCCAATACCCTCCCCCTGATAGCATACTTTTGACCCAGAAGATCTTCTCAGAGGGACGATAAATGTTTTGTCATCCATGTAAACATGCATCATGTGTGTCATAAGCAGAGAGTATGGGCTATCCTACCCATTTTGGATGCAAGCACACAAGAAGGAAAACAATAATTTAGATTCGTTCATTCACTCGTTCAAAAAGAGAGAGTAAAGCACACAAGATGGAAAACGATAATTTGGATCCGTTCAATCATTCATTCAGAGAGAGAGAGAGAGAGAGAGAGAGAGAGAGAGAGAGAGAGAGATGTACAACTGGCCACACCGCAATATAGCTGGTAAAAATCATGTGCATGATTGATTTCCAAAATCAGACCACTAGAATGAGAATAAAAAACTGAATATTTGGATTTCAAATTCAACCACCAAAAACAGGAAAAAAAGGCTGTTTTTCTTAGGTTGCCAATGGAATGGAATGATTTCCCAAGTTCTGAATGAGTACCACCTCTTATAAAACCAGCCTCACATTCTGCGTTTGAATAAATTTGCATAGATCTTGGCTGGGTATGTGGGCCGCTACCAAAGAAACCCAACATAGAAACTTGTGCAGGTGTCTAAGCTTCCTGGTGACTAGAAAATGACCCTGCTCTTAGGTGCCTAGATGTCACTTTGACAATAAAGCTGCTTTATCAGAAAAAGAAAAATAATGAATAAAACTAGAATTAATTTCTTCTCTAACTTGCTTTTCTCTACATGATATGTAATGTATTAGCAAAAACTTGTGAGAATCAATATAGAGAGGTGGTGGAGGTAAGCTGTTAGAAACTTTTTTAAATTTGTTTTGGCAAATGAGTTTTCATAGTTAACACAAAACTGTTCGAAAATGGTTATTCAAAAATATTTTTTGGTTGTCTCTGAAAGTGGAAACTTCGTGCAAATCAGATGAGCACTCATAGAAGAGTATGGTGTGTTGTGAATTTCTCCAAGCACTTGGATCTGTGAGTGAATTGGGTTGAATTTGATAACCTAGGTCTGCGAGAACATGCCTTGTGAGAAAATCAAGGTTATGTGAGAGGTAAGGTCTGCGACCCAAGGACCATCAAGGCCTGCTGCAAGAAGGTTGCTCTCAAAAAGTAATCGGCTGAGATTTGTGTGTGCCCATATGCCTTGATACCAGAGCCTGCCTAACCCTCCTTGAAAACATGAAGGTTCAATGAATCTATACACGTTTAAGCCTTATGAGTTGGACTGAGTTGACACATAAGGCAAGAGAGAGACTTGATGAGATGAGCCCAGATTGTCAATAGAGAAAAGACTTCAAAGAAGGAGGAGGAGAGAGCTCTGTAAGAAAGTTTGTTAGCTCCATGTGCTCGCAGACCTAGGTTATCAAATTCAACCCAATTCACTCACAGACCCAAGTGCTCGCAGAAATTCACAACACACCTTACTGTTCTATGAGTGCTCATCTGATTCGCACGAAGTTTCCACAATTCGATGTCTCGGATCAGCTGGTAAGAACTACATCAGGCTATATCCCTTAACATACCTAGGCAGCCATTTGCATAGGCTCAGCCCTAATTTGAAGGCCCTGAAATCCATCCTCTATTCTATGATTATTGAGCTACATTAATTCAGCAGTTTTTGTAGCAGATTAAATATATTCTGAGCTAACCAACTGTCAACACAATCACCAAGTTGGTGACTACAAGCTGAAACCCACCTTAACAGGGTGACACCATTAACCTTAAAGCTCCTCTATCTGAACCTGCAGTTCCCTCTTAATAGATTGGAGATTCAATATTGTGTAAGAGAATAATTGCAAACCGGCCAACACAACTAAGAAAAAAAAAACCTTAGATCAAATAACTACATTAAACTCGGCATCTAAATTGTAAAATAGAATTAACCAAAGACTGCAAACCAAAATGGGTGTCTAAAATATTAACTGCAGAATTTAAAAGGTACCAGAAAATTTAAGACATATTACAGCTTCCCTCTTTCTGAATTAAGCTCGAAAATTTTGGTTTTGATTATCAAAATAGAATTTCCAAAGTTGAACTACACCCAAGCGAGCCAGTTTCAATCCCTATCATTCATACTTTATCTTTTTTTTTTTTTTTTTTCGCCTCATCAATAATTAGTGTCAAGTTAACTTCAATTCTACGACAAACTTCAAAGAAAAAGCTCACAAAAAACTACAATAAACCATGACTGAACCACTTCTAAATCTGATTTGCAAAACAGACAATTGGATCATCAATGTATATGATTAAATAAGAAATACCGCTTAGAGAAATTGCTGTCAGAGGTAACGGTGATCTTGTTCTTGTCACGGGCTACGGTAACGACGTCACCAAGCGCACCAGCCTTACCGCCGACCTTAATCCTCTCCTGGAGGAACTTCTCCAGCGATGCAATGTCCATGATCTTATCTTCGACTGGTTTAGCGCAGTCGATCGTGAAGGTGGATCCCTTCTTCTTCCCCTTGGGCCCCGCTGCACTTCCTCGACTCATCTTCGGTTCTCCCAATCTCGCTGCGATTAACTGAAGTTAGAAAGGAGAAAGCGCCGCAGTAATGGAGAAGAGGAGATAAAAATTAGGGTTAGGGTTTTTATAGGGTTTTCGTTTCTGAAAATGTTTGTTGGAAGTCTCTGTTCCTTAAGATCCGCACCGTTGGATCACTACAGATCTACAGCTCGTTTCTCTTTCGTTTCCGACGAGGGGTTTGTGGCAATTTCAACAAAAGCGTGGGGCTGTTTTAGCAAATGATGTATGAAATTACCGAAACACCCTCATTTGTGTGCTACTCTTGCCTAAACCTTCAAGTTTCAAGTTATATGATAGATCCTGTTGGACCTCTCCATTGCGGATCAAGTTGGCTACTAACTTCGCCCTAGAAAACATAGTTCTATCTACATGGGATAGGGATTTTAACACACACACACACACACACCCCAAAAAAGAAAAGCAGTAGGGAGCAAATGTTCTGCTCCCAAATTTGTTTGTCCCCAGTGTTCCTACACCACAGGCTGACACGTAATGTTTTTTGAATTTGGCACCTTTTTTTTAGGTACTTAATTTTTTTTTTTATTTAAACACTAATTTTACAGTTAAAACTCTATACACCCAACCTTTTGTGTGTAGGGATACACGGGGACACAAATTTGGGATCAGAACATTTACTCCTTATCTTGTTGTAACAAGATCGAAAATATACAATGTTTAAATGGTTTGAGTCTACTTAATCTTCCCTTTTATCCGCAGACAGTGCAAAAAAATGTAACATTTAAATACAATATTTAGGTTAATTAAAATGATTGTTGTAGTGTGATAATGGAACCCAGATTTATCGTCTGACTCTTTTCTTTTATTAGGAAAATAATAAAGAATTACTTGTGTGATGTTCATTTATGCATTGAGTTAGGGTCTTGGGAAAACCTTTGGTGTGAGGATAGTTCCTAGAGAGTGGCTTTCAATAAAATGTTTCTCTTTGCAATAATAATGGGGTAATTGCTTCCTATTTTGATGCAAGTAGTAATGGAATTTGTTGTCTTGGTTTAAGGAGAAGTTCAAACGATTGGGTAATAGAGTTAGGCTTCTAAACAAGCCGAATAAGTTATGTATGGTGAAGACGAATGTGTTTGGAAAAAAGAAAAGAGTAGTTTTTCAATCAATCCTTCTATTCAACTTTGGTTAACTTAGTACTACCATATTTTGAAATTCAAAATATGACATTTCGAGTGCTCAAACTCAAGTTCAACCATTCAAGCTATTATACACTGAAAAAATTATTTCCCAACATTGAAGATATGTGTATGGGATTTCGTACAGAGATACAAGATGATGCGTCTACAGATATTTATGTGTGACTTTTCATGACCAAAGGGTATCTAAATGTTTGTAGACACATCTCCAAAGTTGCATTTCACAATCTACAAATATAAGGCAGGACTTTTACATTAAATCTCTCTCTCTCTCTCTCTCTCTCTCTCTCACACACACTTTCTGCAAGTTGTTTTGGTGTTGTTCTGCAACCAAGATCAATAATTCTTGACTTGTATTTAGTTGGATTTGAACCACATTCATTGTTATTAGCTCAAGGATTTCTTAAACTGTACATATTGGAGAAACTTGTCTTTGAATCATGGGATGGTCATCTACTATACATTGCCGTGTTGATTAGAGGGAGACAAATACCGTTTAGGACAATGTCTTCAAACATGCTTCAACACTAAATTGATAAGTTCTTTTTTATCTTATTTTCAAGTGTTTTACTTTAATCTCTTTGAATTTTCTATGTTAGTTTAGTTCTGTTATCTGCAACATTCTTTATTAGCATATTCACTTGAATTTGTTTGATATTATTTGTTCTATTTATAATTTTAATTACTGGAAATTTTAATTTCTTGTGATTGCTTAAAAAGTACGAGACATTTTTTAAACTAGGTTACCCATCAAAGGTGACATTTTTACATGATGTCCTTCTTTGGACAAATTCTTATTATGAATAATTTAAAGAAAAGAGGTTAGAGTTTGGTAAATAGAAGATATATCTTGTATTGAATGGAGGAAAGTGTAGATCATCTGCTTATGCATTGTTTTGTCATCCTTAAAGTTTGAAACCTCTAATATATGGGTGGCAAATAATTTGTTAGGAAAGTAGGTTCAAAGATTTAGAGAATTTTCATTTAGGTGTCCTTTGTTGGTGCATTTGGGATGAAAAAAACCACAGATTATTAAAGGAACAGGTTAATAATCAGGAGAGCTTTATGGTTTTGTTTCAGGATACCCTTTTCGAGTGATATTCCCCGAAAAGTGAAAAGGGGTTTTGATGAGGTCTTTTGGTTTCCTTTGTGGGTAAGGGACGATAAATTACTAGGTCGGGGGGCTCTAGCTTGTTTTTTTTTTTTTTTTTGAGTGGCTGTGCTTTATTTTACTCTATATCCTAAAGTTTTGTTTTAGTTTCTCCTTTGGTTATTGAAATTTTTTTTGGCAAAGTGAACTCTATTCTATTATGCTTTTTTGGATGAGAATTGCTTATCTTCTTCTTCTTTAAAAATAATAATAATAATCTGTCTAATTTTCTCTCAGATATGAGATGATACTGGACGGGCTTCTTTTATCCTTGCTGTTTTCTTATTTGAACAATCTAGTTTTCCAACCATTGGGCTCCCGTAGCTTCCAAACAAGAAGGGCGATAAAAGGCCACTATCCAATCATATCCGAGTGGTTTTTAATCAGACCCAACAAAAGAAAAAGAAGGCAGAAAACAATCGACTGAAGAAAAAATTGACTATTGATTGGGATTTTTCTATAGATCATCCAATGGATTGCCAGGTGATCGGTTAATGGCTGACGAGAACCTCCTCCATGTATGAGATCATCTATTGTTACAGAAACCAACGTCTGCTTAGACAGGGAAGAGACTAAACATGCAGCATATCACTTCATACAAGGTATCAGCCAGTTCAGCAGCCATACCACTGTTTGAGGGTTACAATACACCAATTTTAGGCTCAACTTGTCTGCCCTGTGGAGAACCAAATACACACCAAGAAGCTGATAGAAAAAAACTACATAGCTTGTCATTCAAAAAGAAAAATCACACCTCAGGCCACACCAAAACTTCAAACCATCATTTCAGAATATTTAAAAAAAAAAATCCATAATAGACATCAATGTTTTCTTCTCCACCTAACAAAAATTGTACCTAGAAGTTGCCTCCCCTCCCACATCTCCCGAAATGTTTTATGCTGTTTTACTTAATCTGGGTTTTCTCCTTTGTTTTTGTTTAATTAGTGTCTGCAGGTCTCACTCAGATGGGAGATGGTGGGACATCAAGGGTCGTTCCAGCTTGAATCTGGCCCCACCCAATAAGGCGCCAATGTTTCTCAACTCGCCGGCTTAGTGCGATCTTCTCCCCTCTGCTGGTGCATACTGGAGAAGTGAGTTGCAGCTTAGCCAGATCATTCTTTACAGCAATTACACGAGCTCCTGTCGACATGGACCCTATGTTTAACATCAAAATCTCTCCCTTGGTCAGCTTTGATACCTTTCCCTGCCTCTCTGTGCCCTTTGTCCTGACTCCTAGAAGCCGCCGGAGAAGAAAGAAGTTGACCTGAAAAGGTTGAAGAAAAAAGAACAAGTTAAATCAACATAACAGCAAGTTTTATATGGCACCTGCAAAATATCAGCAACACAATGCTTGATAATAGAAGACAAATTACAATATTGCATTTCCAGAAACTTAGGCCAAAAATCATTGTTGACAAATCCATGGCATTTGTATCATGACTGAGGCTATCAACAAACCGAAGTTAATACAAGCTGGGCTCAGCTCAGTTAAAGCTTGCCTCATTTAGGTAATATATATATATATATATATATATATATAATGTATCATGCATAAAGCCTTCTTTTTTTAGGGGGTAGGGGGAGGGTTTAGAAAAGGGGCAAACCCCCACAATACATGAAGCATAAAATAAAAAAACCATCCCACCTTCTACGATCTCACTCTCTCCATCGCACCTCATCACCATGAAATATCGTTCATCGCACATTCAGAAGATAATCCCCCTGATTTCTCAAGGAGCTTCTTGTGAGGGGACATGATGTAGGATAAGGGTTTCTAAGGACCAAAATTGACACAAAAAAACTCCTAACATAAAAATATTCACAAAAAAACAACTTGACTAATAGGCCTTACTTAAATAATATCCCCCAGCCCTAAAATACTAAATAAACCCCCTAAAATTACATAATTTAAATTGGGCCCTCTTATGTGGGGGACACACAAGAGACGCATCATGTTGGCCACATCAGGACAACGGCCAAGACCACCAAGAAGTTACCAAAGCCAACCAAGCCCAATCCAAGGTGGGTAAAGCTCAGCTCAGTTAGGCTCATTTACAGCCCTAATCCTGATTCTTAACACTCCATCTGATAAGAAACAAATAGTAGTAGTGAGATGGATTCCAAGGGATCTTTTATATTCGAAGATGGATTCCATTACTTCCATCATTGATTGTCTTGAGCATTTCTGCCTCTCTCCTTTCTGTTTGGACATATACAAATGGTCCTTATATCCTTCAGGACCCTCGCTTAAGTCCTTCCAATTCTTCTCTTCCCCTCAACCCCCCCCCCTCCTCTTCTTAAATCCATTTGGAATGGCCATTCCCCTCCTCGGGTTCAAGTGTTTCTTTGGATTGCATCCTTTAGTAAGATGGAATACCATGGATCTCCCCCAAAAGAGGCGCCCTATATGATGCAATCACCGCACATTTGTGTGCTATGCATGTCAGCTGGGGAAACTGATGTAGCAGCACTACAGTGGATGGATAGGATGTACCCCATCTGGAGGGCTAAGCCCAAACACAAGCCACCTAAAGAAGCTAGCCGTGTGGGACTATAGGGGTATGGGGTTATTTTGTAATAAGGCATGAATGCCAAGGGGTTTTGTTTTGTTTAGAGTAGGATACGTTGATGAAATAAAGCCAAGGTAAGTAGGTCTTATTGGGTTGGTCGTCCACATCCTTTTTTTGTCTTTTAGTGGAAGCAAGTCAACATGTGGAGCCTTCCCACATGGGTGGTCAACAACCACTAGTAGATGAGTAATTTCTAAGTTTTTAAAATAGTTTGAATTTTAGAAAGTAGGTCTAGGGAAAATCATAGATATTAGAAAGTTTCTAATTTAGAAAAGATTTTATTTCTTGTGTTTGAAAGCCTATAAAGGCTCCCCCACCCCCAACAAATCAAGGAATGAAATCTAAATTTTGGTTTGAATTTGTGAGTGTCGTGGGCTTAGTTCCCTCCTCTATCCCCTATCTCTAGGGTTAGCCATGTGCTACCCTGCCCCTCGCTCTTCTCTATCTTTATTCTACTTTTCTTCTTCTTCTTCTTCTTCTTCTTCTTCTTCATCTTTATTTATTTTCCCCTATATTCTAACCATATTCCTTATTTCTTCTTTCCATTCTTCTTGTCCTATTCTTCAAGTGCCAATCCTTAGTCTGTATACATGAGTGCACTAAATTGAAATTGTTTTGGACTGATTCTACATCCATAAACCAGAAATTTTCTAGGTAACTGAACATCAGAAATCCCAGCAGGTACTTTTCAATTTTCTTCAACTTTCCTATTGGGTTTTATCCCCCTAAAGATCTTCTACAAAAGCCCCAAGGCTCCACTTTAAATCTCATGCAGAGTAGAGTTCTATACCAAGATTCCACACTGGTTTAGGTAATTCTCCATCAAAGGCCTTCAAGTTTCTGAAATTTTATTATTTAACAAATCAAATCTTGTCTGAATTTGATGAAATTTTAAACATTGAACCCCATCATATGTCATAATTCACCTTTCAAATTTGGTAATTTCCTGGCACACGATCAGGGGTATTCTAGTAATTTCACACTTGATGTCCGGAAATTCCAAATTTGCCCCTCACCAAAATAGTTCCCCGAAACCCACTACAGCAGATATTCCCACCCATTCTCCTGCATTAGAAACTGGTGGACACATCATGCTACACTGCCCTTTCTTTAGGAGCATTTCGGTTCACTTCCTATCCTCTTCTATTTCTCTTTGTTGGGTCATGCCGTCTTGCCTGCTTGATCTGTGAAGGCATATGTTCCAAACCCCCAACCGAGAGGAAAGAAGTTCTGGCTCGCCATTCTCCATGGGATATATTGGGGCATATGGAAGGAGGATAACAGAAGAATCTTTGAAGGTGTTTCTCATTTCCCTCCTGAGGTTATAGATTCCATCACATTTGAGGTTGCTTCTTGGGCCATGGCTTCAAAGGTCATTCTATTAATGATCTTATGAGAGACTGATACTCTTGTATATATCATATTTCCTAGATCTTTTGGGCTAGTTTTTTCCTTTTTCTTTTCAACTTCCTCGCTCATTGTATCCCCCCCCCTCTCCATCTTTTTTCCCTTTTTCAATAAAATTGTTATTCATAAATAAAATTTAAAAAAAAAAAAAGAAAGAACAAAGAAAAATTATCAAAAAAAAAGAAACAAATAACAGTAGCAGCAGTGGGCAATAACAGTATCTCAGAAGCATTGGAAATGGTGATGGCAGTAGTAATACTAGTAGTGATAAACATATTTATCAAAAACTATAAAAATGTCAGTTATAAGTTCATTCTAGCCAGAGGGCCACAAAGATAACACAGATGGAACCCACACTGTTTGCTCAACCCCAGATGCACAACATGCCTACACTCATGATTACTTAGAAGCACAGTGCTCCTCATGCACATGAATCCATACCATGTTCGCTCTGTTGTAAATTAGAATAGTAAAAGATAGCTTGCAGATTAAGATGCTTACTTCAAGTTCAACAAAAACTTCAGGAAGTGACCCAACCTCCCCAAGAACCTGGCCCACCAGCCTGTCAGCACGTGTCAAAGTAGGGTCCATGGTTGTTCCAACCCCAATGAGACCCCCAGGCACCGCAAACTGCAGCTCATTTTGCTCAGCATATAATGAAACTATCCTTGAATATATTGGAGTACATTTGATGTTACCATTCTCATCTTTTACAACGATCCCAGGGCGGACCTCAATGAATTGATTCACCTTCAAAACACCCTGCATAACACAAATTAGTTCGATCTTAGTCCATTACCAGTCCCAGCAACCATCCCTAGAAAACAGCAGCTTCTGTGGTAAGGCACAGGATTCATCTGATATATACAAGCATTACATAGGCAAATGAATCAGACCCACAATTTGATGAGTCTCAAGGACGAAACTCATACAATGAAGATCCAACCTACTGGCTGATTGCAAGTTTGCAACCGTTGAATGTACTGACCCTTTTTGGACAGCTGGGAATAGTGTATAGACCATCCAATTAGGGTTGGTACAGTAGATCCCAGACCCTCAAATAGCATGCAGAACTGCCTGTATGTGTAGACTGAAAAGCATGTACCAGAGTGCAATTGGTAGGCTAAAAACAATTTTGACTATGTAAACTAGCTTTCCTCTCATGAATTTTTTTTTTTTTTTTTGAAGAGAAGCATACCCTTAGAATGCTTCCACCAGCAACACCACCCTTTATCTCATCAACCTCAGACCCAGGCTTATTAACATCAAAAGATCGAATTACTATCATATTTGGAGGTGAGACAAAGTTCCTCTCCGGTATGGGGATCTTTTTCACAATGTACTCACAGACAACATCAATATTATATTTTAACTGGGCAGAGATTGGTATTACAGGAGCACCATCAGCAACAGTTTTCTGCACCAACCAGAGAGAGAGAGAGAGGAGAGAAGAAGAAAAAGAAGCAAGTCATTACAGATGAACGGAATTATGTTGGTAAACCAGGATATACACTTGCGTTAATAAATGTCAAGATAACTATCAAAAAAATAAAACAAAATAATGTCAAGAAAACTGACCTGAATAAACTTTTGGATTGCTTCATGTTGGTTGATGGCTACATTTTCTTGAATGAGATCGACTTTATTTTGAAGGATAATAATATGTTGGAGGCGCATAATTTCAACAGCAGCCAGATGCTCAGATGTTTGAGGCTGGGGACAGCTCTCATTAGCAGCTATCAAAAGTAATGCTCCATCCATGATTGCTGCTCCATTGAGCATGGTAGCCATGAGAATATCATGACCCTATTGCAAAAGCAGCAAAGAAAAATGTGACAAAACATATTAGAAATAGAGGTGGGGAACTAGACTAACATGATAATAAGGGTATCCATAATCCATTCAAATTTGCCATAACAACAATAAATGTATTTATTATTTACCCAATGCAAATTATCCATAACTTATGTAAGAAAGGAAACTTTGTCATTCCATCTCTTGTCATTTCCCTCTGTTCACTTACCCATCCTACCCACAGTTCCCCCTACCCTTGGATTTTCCCCCTTAAAGTCCTGCACTCCAAAAGCTGGCTTTTCTTCTCACCTCTTGTAAAGAGATAATGAAGATTTTATTTGTCCTGAACACCCACTAGTATTGCATGAGAAATCATGCCTTCATCCAAACATGGACCAAAGTTCAAAGATTTACAGTGTTCCCAACATAAACATCAATGAATCAGACGTAAAGTTTGATATTATCAATGTCTAAAGCTTCAAATATGCCTCTTTAAGCCCTTGAACCAGTCAATGCTTCATAAACTATGATACAGCGGCAACTATGCAGCTCATCGTACAGATACAACTTCTGTCGAAGTACTACATAACACAAGCATAGAGTTACAGGCTTCACTTGATAAATTAAAAAGATTACATACTCAGCATGCTAAAGTAATTTCATGTCAAACTTTCTTCTATAGTCCAGAAGGAGAAAATTCATGACGCCATTCTGCAATTGTCTATCAAGGACAAAATGTAACTCCCAGATAACAAATTCACATTGTTGAAGAATTCAGAAACTATTTAAAAGACTACTACTATCTAATAGAGACCATGCCATATAATGGAGATATCTGAAAATCTACCACCTTACCGGACAGTCAACAAATGAAACATGTCGCAATAGTTTCATCCGTGCATTTTCAAAACCTGGCACATCACACAGAGGACTATCTTCTTTTCCACTTCCATAGGCCCTGTAAAAAAAATTTGAACAGATATCATGAAAAGCAATGAGGATAATGAAAATACAAGTTCTTGGAGAACACCATACTTGTAACACATGGGTCGGGAGCATCTTTCATCTTCACACTTGTATATCTTTGCGTTAGCATATCCAAGTTTGATGGTAATATTTCGCTCCAACTCATTTTTAAAACGAACAGTCTGCAGGTAAAATAGTAAACCATAAGGACCAACTTTTAGATTTACAATGCAGCCATTTGTATGAAAATGATTGGTGGACTAGTGGGATGGAACTTTCTCGATTAACATAACTTTCTAATTACGACCTTCATTTGTAGTTAACTCACTCCTATAACCAAGGAAAGTGACTAAATGATTTATACTTTGTTAACTTAAAACCAGCAACTGATAAGTGATAATAGATGTATTACTTTATCCATTCTCCAACTCTGTACTCCTTCACACCTCTTTAAATTCAGGTTTCAATCATATAAGCAATTAGAAAAGAACTTGGCCACAAGCCTACAGCTTCCTTCTCCATAACCTTAGGATTACTTTACTTGACTTGAGCATAGAAATTTTAATTTGAGAAAGCCATATCTAGCCTTTTTCCTTTCCCTTAAGTATTAAAAGAAAAGCCACAGACATAGGTTGGACTTACTTCTCTTTTTCTCATCTTGTATGACATTAACTATCGACCACTGAAGATTATGAATTGTACTTTTTCAGATGGGAGCATCCGTGGCAATTGTAACATTGTTACACTAAACAATGCTCTATAGGAATATGATACAACTCATGAGATACCTTTCTATGATGCATTATAACCCTAATTATTGTATAAAGGTAGTTGTTATTTTACAATATTTAAATATACTACTAAAACCATGAATCATATTATATAAGGTTGATCAAATCCAATGTGACGAATAGATTCTAACACTTGTACCTGAATCTATGCAACATAAGTTGTATCAGTGAGTTCTAAATTCTATGAATATCCCATTTTTTATTTACATTTTTTTCTGATAAGTACTCACTATATTCACAATTTCAGCTAATAATTTCTCCAACAAATGAACCCAAATCTCTTTAATAAAGCATATTGCTTCATTAAAACGAATCCCAAAGACCAAAACAAACACACAGGATGTTAAAGAAAGAAAAAGCTAAGGAATCACCTGAACACCAGATATTGCTTTAACAACTGTTGACTTTCCATGTGCCACATGGCCAATAGTGCCTGACAAAATAAAATTAACACGAATACATTAATATTGATCCTAACAAAAAATCGTAAGTCCCCAGCTCAACCTTTACGCAAATCTTGATAAAGATACGTCATATAAAATAAACAAGTATAATGTTGTGAAAAAAAGCTGAACACAAAGTTTTAAGTTTTAACAAGGATGGACATTACCAATGTTTATTGTAGCCTGGCGAGAAATGACTTCAGGAGAGAGTGGATGTAGTTTTGTCACGTCAAGTTTGCTTAGATCCTGCTCCATCAACCCTTTTCGAGACATTTTGACTGGTGTTGACAGGCCTTTACAGTCCTGGAAAGGTAGAAATTGAATTTAGAGCAAACACTAACATATATATGCACACACTATATGTCAATTCCAATCACATCATTTTTTTTTATAATTAACGATCAAATTTTATTGCAAGAAAGAAAAAGCAGAGTTCAAATACATATAGTATTGCCTTTTTTGTCTTTCAAAAAAATAAAAAGATAAAAAAACAAAGGCAATAGCCACTACACTAAATACCACTTAACAGTTGGCATACAATTGACTTTGAAACGCTCAAGACACCCCCCCCATTGAGCTAGCCTATCAGCTAGGACATTTTTCATTCTAGGAAAGATTACTCACAGATATGCCGAGCTCCCTAGTTATGAGTCTTATTACATTAATGTAGAGAGCATACTTCCACGGACCACCACAAGACCCACTCGCCCAACTTACAACCACCTTAGAATCTCCTTCCACCATATACCCTATATACCCCAAAGCCTTCAGCTCATGCAAACCAAACAAGAGCCCAAGACACTCCATTTTTGTAGAGTCGCATATCCCCAAGGGGCCACATACCACCCTAAGCACATTACCATTTCCATCTTGCACTAACAATCAAAACCTGCTTGACCGGGATTCCCCAAAGAAGATCCATCAACATTAAGCTTCAAAGCCCCATCCAAAGGAGGACTCCATATATGGACTAAAGGAACATCACTTGGGCTTGATATTGAGATGCACACTCTCCAATCTCCCATAATGTCATTAACTGATAAATCACTAAACTCCTTTGAAGCCGTATCCAAGATCCAACTTCATAATGGATGGAATCATGGACTTCCTGAAGGTCCCTTTTCAAATTTCAAACTTCGAATACTCTCCTATTCCTCTAATTCCAAATACCCCATATAATGCCTTGCACTAAAGCATCCACAAAGGACTTCATCTTTCTCCTCAAGCCTCCACCCACCCCAAGATGAAAGAAAATACTAGGTGTTTTCCAGCATAACCCAATCTATATTGAGGGCTTCCAAGAAATAATGCCAAATCTTTCTTGTATTAATCACACTGAAGAAAGATGTGACTCCCCGATTCACCATCTTTACTACATAGATAACAAATATTAGGGGACAAAAACATGTTGGGACACCTCCTTTGCAATACATCCAAAGTATTCAAAGGATTTAGATATGCCAACCATGAAAAAGCTTTAACTGAAAAAATACCTGTAGACGTAGGACACCATGCACAGATGTGGGAATCAACCTCAGACACAAACAATTCACTCAAACTATCTAACAGAAAATGGACACTAGATGTTTCCCAATCATACATTTCAAGAGTGAATGTCAAATTCCACAATAACCCTGACAAAGAATTAGAAATGATATAAAAAACACGAGTTCTTTTGAGAAGATATATGGTAGAGTCTCAGATATACTGACTCAAAGGTGGATTCACCCTACCATAAATCCTTCCAAAACCTGATACGATTCCAACACCCCAAGACAAAACGAGTGTGAGGGAAAAAAACAAAGGAGCAATTTGGATGATATCTTTCCACATCAAGGACTGAGAAGAAGTGTATTTTTACAATCCCAACCATTCTCATGAATCCCATAACAACCAATAATGATGGATTGCCATAAAGTATCACTTTCAACCGCAAAATGCCACAACCATTTGCCAAGCAATGCCATATTCTTCTCCTTAATCTTTTCAATCCCCAAACCCCCAACTCTTTTGTTTTTATAACCTCCTCCCACCGAAGGAGATGATCTTTTCCAACCTCCCCACCCTCCCACAAAAAAACCAGTGGAAAGATCTCCCAATATAACATATCTAAGACTAGTTTAATACTACAATTGCAGAATGCAGAGCATGAATCAACACATATTTTCCACTAAATAAAGTAGTTCGAAAATTCCTGACCTCATTTCTGCTACCAGTTATGCAAGAGTATATTGATGTAGGACCAAAAAGGAATGGTCTGATGCCCTAATACCAAATTGATGTAGGGCCAAGAGAAAATAATCTGATTTCTCGTCCTCAACCATTAGGTTAGGGTTTGGGGTTTATTTGTGAAACTAGGGTTGAAGATTTTGGTTTATAAATAAGTCTTTAGCAATTGGGTTTAGGGAAAAAGAAATAACCGAGTTTTATAATGGAGTTAAGGACAAAGGTTTGTGAGATTAGAGATAGCTTGAGAGGTTCGAAAGAGATTAAGGTTGATTGCATGCTGTGTAAAAAAAGGATTTTGCAATAAAAATGGATAAAGAAGAATAGAGGAACAAGATACAAGCTAAAGTCACACTAGTTGGTCACTAGAAATCAGTCCTATGGTTTAAAGCATCATGCCTTCAAAATTCTGAAATCAATCCTACTTTAATTAGACTTCCTAACAAAAATAAGACCCTAAAATGTAAATAACTGTTACAAAGTGATACTAGTAGGGTATCACTTTTTTTTCTTTTTTTTAAGAGAATAGGTAATTATTCCTTTAATATAATTACCTTATTCTCTTCAAAAAAAAAAGTGATACCCAACTAGTATTTTGGTCATAACTTTCCCAAATTGTATCAGATTTTTTTATAAGAGAAAAAAAATTTTGAATCAAAAGGAGGGGATATGGCATCCCCAACCAAAAAAGACCTAACAGCGAACTACAAAAAATCATAATCTCGGAAAGTATTACCCCACCCTCTCTTTACATCAGCAAAAGAATTTCCCAACCCTATACAATTAACAATCCACGTACAAAATCTATATTTAGCCTTTTGATAAACATGGTATGCCAACTCCGCATTGTTCTCAAATGCACTTTGGTTCCTTTCCAGCCATATGGACCACAACACTATTGGGAGGACCAAGTTCCAAGCATTCCGAGCATTAAGAAGAGCTCTCCTCAGGGACCATCCTCCAAACAAACTCTCCAATACTCCAAGGAAAGACCCACTTCATTTAACACCGCATGCCACACCTCATTTGAAAAAGGGCAATGAAGCAAGACATGGTTAGCCGTCTCCTCCGCTTGATAACAAAGCAAGCAAACACTTGGAAGACACATGCCCCTCTTTACAAGATAACCAATAGTCAGGAGTGGGTCTCTAATTGCAAGCCACAAAAAGAACTTCACCTTCGAAGGTATTTTCAAACCCTAAACACTCTTCCACATGTCATCATACATCCCCTCCTCCCCAAAAAGATCCATACATGACTTCACTGAAAATTTTCAGTTTTTACATAAAGTCCAAAAGCAAACATTCTCATTTTCCCTGACTAGTTTAAACGTATCGACAATGCTAAGAAGACACACCATATGAACTACCCTCCCAATCATTTAAATGTCTTCTGAACATTACTCTCCAAGTACCTACATCGCCCATCCAATTCCAACAATCGACCACTAGAGCATTTTTTTCTTGTGCTAAAGCAAAGCTTTGAGTAATTTCCCTACAAAGAGGCTCTTGCAAACACCATTTATCCTGCCAGAAATAGGTGTTTAAGCCTGAACCAACTTCCACTCGGATAGCTTTTTGGAACTCCTCCATTTGATTCATTATCCCCTTCCAACAACTTACCCCATATGGGTTTGTTGGCCTTCTTGTTTCCCAATGATTGGCTTCCACATACTTTTCCATGATCATCCTTCTCCAAAGGCTCTCACGGTCTACCGCATATCTCCATAGCCATTTTGAAAGCAAGGCCTTGTTCATATCTCTCTCTTCTAATTCCAATTCCGCCATTGTGATTAGGTTTACACGCATCCTCCTAAGCCACCATATTCATCCCCGTACTACTTCATTTTCCCCAAAGAAATGCTCTTTGAATCTTCTCAATCTCATTTGCAATTGACACTAGAATGGGAAATAACGACATAAAGTAGGTAGGAAGGTTCGCAATGATTGATTTAATCAATGTTATTCTGCCCCATTTAGATACGTACATCACCAACACCCCAGTGCTGTGGCGGCTGAGGCATCTGTCTTCCATAGGGTAGACCCACGGACCCAGGGTCTAATCCTTGGAGGAGGGGCGGTGGGGGTGGGGGTGGGGGTGGGGTGAGCAATGAAAAGTGGTGTTGCCTACTCAGGTTCTCGAGTCCTCGTTTCTGACAGGCTCAGGCCAGTCCCGCTTCACACAGCTGTGATGATGAAGGCCCACGTGGCTATACCAAAAAAAAAAAAAAAGATATGCACATCCTTTTCCACCCTGCTAGCCTCCCGTGGATTCTTTCAATTACCGGGTTCCAAACTGCCTTGCATCTATAAGGCACCCCCAGGGGCATCCCCAAGTATGTGGTGGGTAAAGATTCTTGCTTACAACCCAGGACTTCCACATACCTCCATAGATCATTTACTTGACCCACTCCATAGATGTAGTTTTTTGAGAAAATTATTTTCAAGCCTGATACTGCTTCAAAACATCTAATCACACATCTCAAGAACTTCAATTGCCTCACAAAATTCTCGCACATAATGAGAGTGTCATCTATGAATTGTATATGAGTCAACATCATACCATTTCTTCCAACCTCCACCCCTTCCACCAGCCCTCCTTGAAAGGCTTTGGAGAGCACAGCACTAAATGCCTCGGATTTGTAAGATCTTGAAAACTCATTGAAAAGATAATTGAATAACCTTTTAAATGATGCCATAATCAAGCCATAAGAATAAGATTTGACCCTCCAAAAGAAAGCTTTAGGAAAAGTGATGGAAATAAAACATTAATTTTCCCCCAAAAAAAATAATAATAATCCACCTGAAAATAAACTAACCACCCAACCGACTAACAAAAAAAAAAGCCCATAACAAAATAAAACTGTCTAAATTAACGTCTATGACCAAAATGCCCTTGCATAACTCCATTAAATTTGAGTTTGAGTTATGTAACATCCTTCATCATTCTCCCCCGGTTTCTAAATACACAACAACGAGTTCTATAATAATGAAGGATCCATACCACTGGATGGCTTCAAGGCTTTTACCATGTAGCATGCTCTCCTGGATGAAATCTTTGATATTGTATTTTCTCAGTATAATTGACTTTGTTGCCATGGCTTGAAAAAACCTTAAAGTATGTGCCATCCTGGATATCTGCCGCATCAGCACTTCCAAAACCATCTTTTCTAAGAAAATTGTTTCTTCACTTAAAGTTGTAGGTAGAGTTACTGAAGACAGCTTTGGCTCATCAACTATTTTAGGCACATCAAATGACTCTTCTATAGCAGACTCTTTCACCTCATTCAATAGAGGAGTGTCAACTTCATCATCTTTTACACCGTACACTTCACCCTCTATACCATCACTTAAACAATCTCCAAGCTTATCTTACTTATTTTCTAATAAAGCTGATGTGACTAGGGTTTGAAGTTTAACAGTGAAGTTATTCAAGATTTAGATTTAAAAAGAAATAGAGTTTAGAGATTAAAAAATAACTTCCACAATTGATTTATGAACAAAGGTTTATGCAATTAAGGCTAGGTTTGAGAGGTTTAAATAGATTAAGGTTAATTTAAGGTTAATTATATACTGTGTGACACAGGATTTTGCAGTAAAACAACAGAAAAACAAAGCAGAAGATATCACCTACAGTCACATGAGTTGCTGCCTAGGAATCAGTCCTAATGTTTAAAGCATCACACCATTGAAAATCTAAGTTGGACCAAAGAACAAACAACCCTTAGCCTTGGAATTTCCATTCATGAATCAATCAATCAATTTTTGAGTTACAAAGTGTACATATATAACCTTTTACACTAAAACTAATACTTTAAAATTAGCTAATACCCATCACAAAGTGATAACCTTAAGGTATTTCGGCCATAATATCCCAAATCACATTGGATTTGCAAGATTTTGAATTCGTTGGAAAGTTAATGAATGACCTTTCAAATGACACCAAAATCAAGCCAAAAGAGTAAGATTTAAACATCCAAAATAAGGCCTAAAAAGGTTACAAAAATAAAACTTTCAATTTCTTAAAAATAAATCAAACCTATTCTACTTGACAATAAACTAACCCACAAACAAACCGACAAAAATAAAGCCCATAACAAAGTAAATTAACTTTATCATAAAAATAAACCCAAAATATTCTTACATAAGCCCTCAATAATGATTATGTGATGTATCACATCCTGTATCATGTCCAAATGATTAAGTATATCAAATAATCACTTCATTTCTTTTTCTTTTTTTGATAATGGAAAATTTTTATTCATGAAAAAAAGAGGATAAGACATCCCCAAGCAAAGCAAGAAACAACAAAAAGAAAAACAAACACAAGAAGGCTACAACCAAAAAAACCAGTCAAACAGCCTCCCCCCCTCCCCGGTCTAACTACTTGTACAACCAATTAACTTTATTCCAATCTCTTTCAAGATCCCTCGGTCCCAAAGAGTAGCCCATAGGAGCACTTTCTCTTTAGCTCTCTTTTATATCATATAGATTCCACATGACCTTCAAAAACACGTTGATTTCTTTCAAGCCAAATGGTGTCCCAAAAAGTATTATAAAACAAAACTGGAAAACCATTGGGACCTCAGGCCTTGTCACCTTCCATCTACCACACCAGCCATTTCACCCGTCTACCTTTAACAGTCTAACCAAGAAGCACAGTACTCCGAAATGCGAGGGAGAGAAGACCAGCCACCCTTGGTCTTTGCTTCCAATCCTCTAAATAAAGTTTGCTATAGAATTCACCTGCCTGAGCCCTAATCACATCCTTTTCCACCACATTCTCTCCCACCCGTAACCTTCTAATAGCTTTGATTCCTTGTCAACATCTAGCCATTTTATGAAAGAACTTGGTGTTTCAGTCACCCACCTTTAACCATTGAACCCAAGATTTCTACCTCCACTTCACCTCCTCCATAGAAAGAACTCTCTTCAACTCATCCTTCAACACCCCCTTAGCAGCCCTCTCTTCCTCCAAGAGTCCCTCACCCTCTTCCTTCACGTCCCATTTCCAAATATCTTCAAGCATGATCTCTTTCCTTTTATAAATCCTACCAAATACATCCCTGATCCAAGTCTTGAGCTTCCCCTTTAACAGCGCTTCAACTTCAATTTAAACTTCTGTTGCGAGGGAGGGGGAGGGGGCTTCCACCTCAAACAAACTCCACCAATTCCACAAAACCTGGCTGAAGAATCCACATTGCTTAACACTTGAAAGGCTTGGACCTAGAGCTGCAAGCACCACAATCTAAAACAATGGGCAGATGATCAGACCCCCGTCTCGACATCAAGCTTACCCATAAAGAGATAAACATCACCTCCCAGCCATAGATTAAAAAATTGGGATCGAGCTCTAGATCGGACACTGTCGATCCCAATCTGATCCTTCAACAAATTGACCAATCCATTGCGAATCGCCCAATCTAGGATCGTGTAGGTTAGATCAGGCGATCCTTTCAAGGATTGGCCGATCCTGTGTTAAACCCAATCCAAGGCCATGATCGTGATCAGACTCGGCCGATCCCGATCCGATCCACGGCCGGATCAGCCGATCTTTAGAACCATGCTCCTAGCTCATTGAGACCGAAAAACAGTCTAGAGTACTCAATGATGGCTTCTCCTATAAACAAGATCAAGTAAACCTGGCTCCAGCCATCAACACATCCAATAGGTGATTGCTATCGACAGTGACTAAACCTCTTCTTACCTCCCAGTCGTTTAATGCCCCTACTCCAGTCTCATGCATATAAAACCTCATTAAAGTCACCCCCAACACACCACGATAGCTTGTCTTCATTACAAATTTGTTCCAATTCAGCTAAAATTTTTGGAAACAGAGATACATCAGTTTGTGAATTCGCTTTTAGAGTCATAATCAATGAAGCTGAGAATTGATCCACCTTGTGAGCCGCCCTCACAACTCTTTTTGTATCCCAAAACAATATCACACCTCCTAAGGCCCCTACTCAAGGCACATAGATCCAACTTGTGTTAATGAAGCAGCTAATCTCTTTAATCACCTTTCTATTTACCACTTCCAATTTTGATTCTTGAATCAACACATCTCTAGACCATTTACTTGACCAGATACCTCCTCGAGCTGCCTCAAAGACCCTTAACATTCCAAGACAAAATTTGAATCTCCATTTCAAACAACCTCTAGCCCCCCTACTTTCCCTCTTTGAACCCCCCTTGTCAAATCACTCACCCTATTGATAGTTGATGTCCCATTTAAAATTGCGAAGTTCTCTCATTTCCTTTTCAGCACTACGACTATTGAGTTGATTCCCATAACCTCTTCTCTCGAATTTTGCAAACATATCCTAGACTTGTTGATCCATACCTTTGAACGAGATTACCAAGACCTTACCGACTTCCCCAACCTTTTGTAAGAACAATTCAGATACTTCAAAAATCGGTTGCACCTCCTCTTCAATGAGCTGTAGCGCCAAAGTTAAATCACTATTGTGAAATCCCTTTACCACCTCACCAATTGATTGATAATATTCCACCTAATCTTGATTATTGAAATTGATGTCCACCAAAAGAATCTCCCAGACAACCCCACATCCTATCCAAAATTCCTCTCCAACCTCCTCATGATCCCCTACAATTGATCATAAAGCAAGTGATTCCTCTTCCTAGAACTCCAAAACCGGTTTGCCCTCCCCCCTGCTTGGACGCAATAATCTCCCATTGTCCCACCCCTAATAGTTCCCCTCTTCCCTCACTCCTGCAATCCACCCTCTTCTCTCAACACTCTCCCCACTCTTGTCCCTCACCTACAAGATTATTGAACAAAACTCCCCCACCCCCCCTTCCATTACCGAATATAAACAACTTCCCCACCCTCATAACCTCATTTAACCCTCAAGAAACTCCCTCTAACCCCAAATAATTCCACCTATTAACACCACAGAAGGGATTGCTAATATCTCATATTGTCAAATCCAAGCGCACCAACTCAGGATTTTTCATAGACATCTCTACCATCGTTGTCTTCCCCTCCTCTGTTCATCGATCAACCAGGCGAGGGTTAGTTGGAGCCATCACCGAAGCTTCTCCCACCAACTTGTACATTGTCACTGTTGATCCTTTGATCTAGGTGGAGGCCTCCATTGGGATAAGCCCTGGATCATGGGTTTCTGAAGCAGACGACTGACGGCCTAAACTCAAAATAAACCAAAGCCTCCCTCCCGTCCAACAACTTTCACAGGAATTCCATCTCTACCCCTCCTTTTGTTATATAGAAGCCTTTACTTGACCTCTATAAAAAGTCAAAAATATCCCTAACTCAAGCACAATGTTCCCAGACAGCCCCTCCTCTGATCTGGACATAAACACCCCTTCACTTTTGTTAGGTCCCATCAAAGTCCCTTAAGTCAAAAGACCCTAATGCCCCCCTCTCCTTTTTCGTCGATGGAAGAGGCCCCCAAATCATGCTACTATGTGCCTTGAAAATCATCCCTATTAAGCACTATACCCACACCTCTATTCAAAATTGCCTCCACAAATCCTCGTGCTCCCGCCTCTAAAACCACTCATTCCTCAACGGTCATCTCGCAACGTGATTGCAGGTTTGCCACGCCCAGCATCCTTCACATGCTAGAGCTACCCCCAACTCCGTACTTCACCTGCCACATAATCCTCCTCGCTTCTGCAATAAATTGCTTCATTCTATCCATCGACTAGCCGACACCTCAACCAAAGAAACATCATCTCCTTCAATTTGTATGTCAACTATGACCTCCAGACCATGGTCTAAGATCAATATCTTACTCAGAGCTCTCCTCCAATGATCGATATCTTATCATCTCTTGTTTTTTCTTTTTGTTTTTAACTTTTTCTTCTTCTGCCTCTCCTTTTATCTATTTGGCCTCTGACATTTCTTTCCTTCTTTTTTTTTTTTTTTTTTTGTGGTAAAGAGCATTAAGTTCAACTTCATTATTGAATCAAATAAAATGTTGATTACAAGATTCAGAATCTATAATCATAGCTAATTTGTTAGAGATATTTATTATTTATTTATTTTATAAATTGTATTAGACGTATCATGTAATCGGATATCCAATCTGATATCCGATATTCTTGAGCGGCTTTAATATAAATCCGTGGATAATTGCACATACTACATCATCTGTCCAAAAGGGGGAAAGGAATGAAATATTAGGATTGCAATACTTCCATGGGGTGCCACACAAAAATCCTTCAAATGGATAGCACATTTAACATATCTCTAGAAAAGGAAAATTTACTTTTAAATTCTAATACTTGGAGTTGGGTGGGCACAGGGTTTCTTCGTTTCCCTATAATGGCATTTGGATCTCGGGTATCAAGTCAAAAGTTTCCCTGTAATGGCATCTGGCAAATAGCTATGATCTTTGCTTGACGGTGGAGTTAGTGGATCACCTATTTGTTAATTGTGCCATCGTGCATTCAGTGTGGAGTTTTTTCTTCTCCCATCTCAACATCTCTTTGTCCTTCCCTACTCACTTTTGTGAGTTGACTTCGAGCTGGTGGATCAGTGATTTAGAAGGGTTACCTTCAATCATTTGGTCTTACCTTCTGGGGGCCACCTGTTAGAGTCTTTGGAATGAGAGAAACTCCAGAATTTTTTAGAGCAATTTGAGGAACCATGAGGAGCTCCCATTATACATATACAAAACTTTATTGGATTGGATCTCCATTAGGGCGGATTTTGGGTAAAAGGGATTTGCATGCTATATGGTGTGAGGAGTTGTAGTT
>JAOXJP010225741.1:0-11620 GCA_025762735.1 Platanus orientalis | reverse complement strand
TAATTTCATAGTATTTAAATTATTTTTAAAGTATTTACTTAATTTTATAGTAAATTTTGTAGTATTTACATAATTTTTTAAGTATTTTAATCAAACATATTAAAATAAAATTAATTAAGTATTTTCAAAAATATTTTTTTAGTAAAAAATAAATAATTTTATACAAAATATTTTTTATAGTATTCAAATTATTTTTAAACTATTTACTTAATTTTATAGTAAATTTTATAGTATTTACTTAATTTTTAAAGTATGTTAATTAAACAAATTAAAATAAAATTAATTAAGTATTTTCAGAAGAAAAAAATTAGTAAAAATTATTTAATTTTATACAAAATATTTTTATATATTTCAATTATCTTATAGTATTTAAAATATTTTGTATAAAATTAAATAATTTATATTTTTTTTCAAGAAAAAAACACTGAAACAAATACGTACCATGGGTTGTCGTCGGCCTTGCTCTCCCGCCATCTCTTTATCGCCTATGGGCCATCTCAAAACATAGGGAGAGAGAAGAGAAATAGGTTTCAAAACATAAGGAGAGATGAGATAAATGTGTTTCAAAATGTAGGGAGAGAGGAGGAGAAAAATGGGTTTCAAAACGTAGGGAGAGAGGAGGAGAGCAATGGATTTCAAATTTGAAAGAATGGAGTGAGGGAGAAGGAGAATGAGAGGTGAGGTGTGGGAGTTCCTTTATAGCTGGGTTAGGGAGATGAGGGGGACTTAGCAAAAAGAGTGGTGTGGGAGGGGGAGTTTACAGTTTTGGATGAGGTGTGGGGGAGGTTTTGGCTAAAGGGTATTATGGGAAGTGTAGGAGGGGGAGTTAGAAATAAGTGAGGTGGACTTAGCAAAAAGTGTGGTGGCAATAGAAGCTCACACTGCATAGGATCTAGACTCAAAAGATACACGTTTATATGGATAGAAACGTGAGTCTAAACCTTAGGCCATTAAATTTTTCATGGAACAAAGATATGCGATAGCAAATTTTACTATGGCTTTTTGTAGCAATAACAAAAGCATGGGTTTTTTTTTTTTTTTTTGTCTTTTAGCATGGGTTTATAGCAAATTTTACTTTACTGTGGCTTTTTGTATTTTTTGTTCATGTTACAGAAAACTAAAACAAAATTATAGCTAATCACCTGCCTTCTCATCCCCTCATAAACCCTAAACAGCCTTTGGACACAAATTCTAAAAGCTCTATACTTCCCTAAGGGATCATTCCTCTCCATCAAATGTAGGAATAACAATTCATGGGCGTAGAAAAGTATTATCAGATGAAGGGATCTCTTGGTTAAAGGGTTGCTTTGGAATGTGGGGGATGGAAGAGACATTGATATTTGGAGGGATCCTTGGATCCCAAATACATAATATTTCAAGCTCTATCCCACCTCTCAAGAACCCTTCCAAGTGCATAAAGTCTATCAGCCAATTGACCAAATTACAGAATCTTGGAATCTTTCGGCCATTAGCAACCCAATCTCTCCTATGGATGAAGCTCTTATCAAAAGAATCCCTATCCCTCAAACCACTTTAAGAGATCGAATGATATGGAGCCCTGATAAAAAGGGGATTTTCACTATCAAATCTGCATATTTTTTGTCTATCAATCCATCCTACTCAAATCCCAACAACTCTATTCCCCAAAATGGATCTGTACCCCTTTCCCATTCCGATTCAAATTCTCCAAATCCACAAAATGTTGGCCCCACCATATCCTTGCATTAATTTCCTTGGAACCTTATATGGTTACTTGATATTCTTCCCAAGGTTAAATACTTTGTCTAGCAAGCATGTAAAGAGGCTCTCCCTATTAAAGAAAATCTATCACTAATCTTTGTCATTTGTGTAAAGAGGCGAAAGAGACCACCATGCATTGCCTAGTAAAGTGTGAAATAGTTGCCCCAACTTGGTATGCCTCCCCCCTAAGCCTTAGAACCAATAAGGAAAACAATCTCTCTTTTAAGAACTAGATTTTCAAGTGGTGTAATATGTCTTTTCTTTCAAAATGGAACAAAAATGATATATTGAGAATCATAGCTATTCTTGCTTGGAACATATGGAAAATGTGAAACAAAGTTATTTTTGAAAAAGTTCACTTTAATTTGGTTATTGTTTACTCGGCTGGTTTTAGGTTACTAATGGAATCTAGTGGTGGAGGTCACAACTTTTTGTACCTAGTTGATGGGAACTCTATTCTTTGCTGGAAGCCACCAGAGTAGGGCTTGTTTAAAGCCAATTTTGATGGATCTTTTTGTCATTCCACCCAATCATATGGAACGGGGGTTGTAATTCGAGATTGGAAGGGGATGTTTGTCCATGCATCTAAGGAAGAAGGTTATGCTAACTCGACCCTTTCTACGGAGTGCTATGCCGCTCGGTTAGTTTTATCAACAGCAAACAAGCTAGGTATTAGGGATCTGGTTTTGGAGGGTGACTCACTTGAGGTTATTACTTTCTTAAAGGATCGGTTGGATCCTATCCCTTGGGTCGTCTGTGGCCCTGTTTATGATTGTAATGTATTAACAGCACTCTTTACTTCACTCTTTTATGTCCATATCAAGAGATGTGCTAATACAGTGGTTGACCGTATAACTATGAGAGATGGGGGACCCACTCCATGTTTCGAATGGGCTTTGACCCCCCCCCCCAACATTGTTGGACTCCTACCTGCTCGCTAATAAGCTTTTTAAGTTCTTAATATATCTTTAGTGGTCTTGTTTAACAAAAAAAAACCCTGAAATAAATGTTTTGTCCAGGATTTGGTGTCCAAGACACCAAGGACTTCTCATGGAATGAAAATGTGCAGGGGTTACCAAGCTCCTTGAAACCACTTCCTTATCAATTCCAACCAAAATAGGTTGGAATCGTCTGTGTTTCCGAGAGAAATCCTCCAATAGTCACCACTGACGAGGGGGAAGCATCCAACATAAATTAAATGACTCAGCATGAGTCGACCTCTATAAGTATCATACCTTCTCCATTGTTTTTTTTTTTTATTTTTGCCATTTCTCTTCCTATTTAGGGTAATTCCACTCCCAATTGAGGTTTCAATGGGTATATTATCTTCTCCAGAGCCATAAATCATGTTTCTTTGTCACCTAATCTTGAACTCCTATACCCAATTGCACAGCACCTACATGCTATAAGGAAGGAGAAACCTCTTACAATACCATCCCCAGTTTCAGATTGAAAGTTGCGTTTGCCTAAACAATTCAATTGCCTCTTTAAAATACCCGTTCTGAATGAAACTCGACATCATAGCACCCAAAGAATGATGTTTCTCGGACAAATTTTTGAACAGTGGACCCGACATCTCCAACTCCCCACATTTTGCGGAAAAATCCAGAAGAGAAGTCTGTAAAACTACACCCCCAAAGCCCAGTTTTTATTGCATAACCATGTATATTTTCACCCTCAGAAGAGAAGATTCCCAGATTTGGCGAATGCCGAGATAACCCAAAAGCCATCTTACCCAAACCATATGTTCTTCTATGTTGCATTCGTGCTCAGACCTTAAAACGCTCAAACAAGTCCACGCACTCATACTCTGCAATGGGTTTGAACCCATCTCCATTGTCCCCAAACTAATAACCCTGTACACTGAGTTCAACAATCTAAAAAGCGTTGTCTTGGTATTTAGGGCCTTTCCAGAACCTAATATGTTAACTAGGAATTAATCATTAAAGCCCATGTGGATTCTGGTCTTTCCGACGCAGCTCTTCTTGCTCTTTACCAACATATGCGAGAATCAGGCGTTCCACATGAAAATTTCAAATTTCCAATTATAAATAGAGTCATTTCTTCACTTCAGAGTCATCTTGGATATGGAGAAAAGGTTTATTCTCTTGCAGTTAAAATGGGTTTTGAATCAGATGTTCATTTCTGCAACACATTAATTGAGGTGTATGTAAGACACTGTTGTATTGGTTCTGCTCGCCAGGTTTTTGATGAAATGTCTCGCAGATATATATTTTCTTGGACAACAATGACATCGGGTTATGTCGGGAATAGAAATTGTTTTGGTCATTCACATTATTCCATGAAATGCGAATGAAAGAGTTGGAACCCAATTCGGTGACAATGTTGATCATGTTACAAGCATGTTTTATTTCTGAAAATGTCATTACAGGCAGACAAATTCAGGGTTATGTGAACCAAAAAAAAGGGTTCGAAAGTAATAGGTCTGTGCAGAATGCAATCTTGGAAATATATACTAAGACGGAAAATCTTGAAGATGCAGAGATTCAATTTAGGGAAATCGAGAAAAAGGATGTTGTCTCATGAAATATCTTGATTTTTGGTCATTCCTTGGAAAGAGATTCTATACGAGTAGCTGAGAGTTTTGAAAAAATGTAGATCGAAGTAATCCCCAATCTTGAGACATTAACCTTGGTTATCTCGGCCTTTGCCAAATCTGGGAATCTTCGTGAGGGTGAAGAGATAAATGGTTATGCAATAGAAACTGGAGTCTGGGATGTGGTTTTATAGACTTCTCTTCTTAATTTTTATGCAAAGTGTAGGGAGTTGGAGATGTCAGCTCAATTGTTCAAAGAAATTTGTCCGAGGAACAGCATTACTTGGGGTGCTATGATGTCGGGTTTCATTCAGAATGGGTATTTTAAAGAGGCAATTGAATTGTTTAGGCAAATACAACTTTCAGGTCTAAAATTGGGGGATGGTATTGTAAGAGGTCTTCTCCTTACTTTTAGCTATCTAGGTGCTCTGCGATTGGGTGAAGGAGTTCATGGTTATGCGACAAGAAACATGATTTGTGGCTCAGGAGAAGATAATATGCTGATGGAAACCTCAATTGTAAATATGTATGCAAAATGTGGCTGTATTATTTCTGCGAGAAGGTGGTTTGTCGAATGGTTGTTAAAGATGTAGCATGGAGTTCAATGATTGAAGCCAATGGAATCAATGCCTTTGAAGCTTTGAAACTATTTGAATAGATGGAGACGGATGGTGTCAAACCAAACAGTATCACCTTTTTAAGCTTACTTTCTGCTTGTAGCCACTATGGCCTTGTGAGTGAAGGTTGTAGGGTGTTTGGGTACATGAGCCAGTGACACTGTATTGAACCTGATATAAGTCATTACACCTGCATCGTGGATCTTCTCGGTCGATCAGGAAAACTTCAAGAAGCCCTTTCTATAATTGAGAAAATGGTCGTTAAGCCAGATAGTCGGATTTGGAGTGCTCTTCTAGCTGCTTCCCGAGTTTACTCTGACAGCAAACTTGGGGCTTATAGAGCTGAACAACTTTTGAAGCTGGAACCTGATAACGTTGTTTATCATACACTATTGAACAATTTCCATGCTAGTATTGAGAGGTGGGCTGAAGTTGAAACTGTGAGGAAGGTCATGTGTGAAAAGGGTTTGAAGAAGAAGCAAAGGAGGCTTTCATGGGTTTATTGCAGGTGATGGTTCGCAAGCTCAATAGGAGAAATTTAAGAGACATTGGTATGTTTTGATAAGAGGAAGCTGGGTTCATCATGTAATGTTCGTAGATGATTTGATTACTGAAAGAACACTATCATCATTCAATTGATTAGACTAAGTAGTCCCATTTGTGAGGAGAAACGCTTCTGTTGTCAATATTACTAATTCAGGTGATTAGGTCCATGAAAACTCGATGTAGGGATACCTCAGCATGGCCCTAGCCATGTCACAGTTGCACGCTATATTGCACCCGTGTGGCTAAGGCCTTCAGCCTCGTCAGAACGGATGCTCGATTTCTTGGTTTCTTTTGTTCATATATTATATATTTATTTTTTAGCAGTGTTGCCTCTCCAATTTTCGCTCAATACACTCTCTCGCATCCTTTTAAATACATCTGCTGGACCAATGTTAAATCTTATCAAACCCTCCCCTTCCCTCTTTCATTGCTTCCCCTCTCTTTTGTCTCTTTATGCAGGAAAACCCCTAAAAGTCCTTATGGCTCCTGGATTCATATCCTCTAGTCTACGTTTTTTGTGCTCCTCGGTGCTCCACCGACCAGTGTTTAAACAGTTGGATCAGTCTGATGACTTGGAAGTCTACGGATCCGAGTTACTCAAATAAATCGCCCTCGTTACAAGCTGGTTAATATATAATTATTTTAAAATATATATATATATATATATAACAAAATATTTAAAAAACTAAAAAATCAAGATAGACCTTGTACACTTGTACTTTCCAATGAGAAGTGGGAAGGAAAGTGGTTTATTGAAAAGTGGGAAATTGTCTCCCAGAAAAATGGGAAGTGGTTTTCTTCACCGCTCTTGGTTTTTGTTCACAGCTGAGATAATATTGAAGATGTAGATGCTTCTTGGCTTCATCTTCCCCATCTCTTTACAAAACTATTTTGTCGCATCCATTGATGGAGCAAATGTGAAAACCAGCTATGATCGGGTTTGCAAGCATAGAGTTGTTTAGAATGGAGAGGTTGTCGTATTTGAAATCTCTGTTGTTATTCCTCTCATCTTCAATCTTTCTTTTTTTAAGATAAAAAGTAGGTTCTCAGATGATGTCAGTAGAGATGGAAAGGGAAAATCAAAAGATTGATTTAGAAGGGAGAAAAGCAATCGAAAATCAGGAGGAAAAAAGTCAATTCTAATTAGAACAAAATCTAAAAACCAAGTTACTAGCTATTTTTCTAATGAGTTCATCCGAGTTATTCGGAAAACTCGGCCAAGTTGTCTGGATGACCAAATTGTTGACGTCACCCAAGTTTTGGTACTTGGTCAGCCAGAAACTCAGCCGAGTTATCCGAGTAACCAACGAGTTTTCGAACACTACCATAGACACAAAGGGATGGGGCCCATACACTTTTTGAAAAGCTCCCTTGCAAAAAAATGTATGGCCCCACCTTTGTGTTTTGGAGTACCGTGGAGCACAAAAAATGTGGACTAGAGGATACAGCTCCATGGCTCCGATGTTTCTTATCCATGAAAACCATAGGTTTATAAAATGATAAAAATTTACTTAATTTAAAATTTATATTTACATGATAAAAGTTTTTTTTAATTTTTTTTTCTTTTTTTTAGCCTTGTAAAGGACTCTTTATTTGTGGGATGTGTCAAATTTAGATAGGGAATGGATCATGTCTTTGAGTTTTGTGGAAATTCTTTATTCTAATAAATTTTAATGAAGATTCTAAGTTTTGAAGGGTATTTGTGTTAAAAGGACTAGTTAAAGGGACCTCTATGAAATTTACCTAGTTTCTTAAAATGTGAAATTTTTGGAACAATTTTTTTGTGACCAAAATTTGTGTAAGCATGTGTTAGGTGCACCACACACTGACACATAATGTGTCTTTGAATTTGGTGCCACTTTTTTACTTTTTGAAATGAATAGGAGCTTCTATTGGCACCTCAAAAATTTCTTTCTAAGCCCTAGTTTTAAAAATTTTCAAAATTCCAACCAGTACCCTTGTTTAAAATTACCCTCCTAACCCTTTTCTCTACACTCATCCCCTCTCTCTCCCACCATTAGAATGAGAGCCACCCCACTTCGACGACCCTAGCACCAGCGGTGACGGCAAAAGTGACAGCCTCCTCCTCATCCTTCTTCTTCTTCTTCTTTATATTCCTTTTTCATTTTTTTTTCATTTTTTCCTTTTATCTAGCTCTTCATCTCCAAGCTCCACAAGTATATAAGGTTCATTGATCCAAGAAGAGAAGTGCCGGTGTGCTATATAAGACCTCAAGACCTTGGTTGGCCCTAGAAGACTTAATTGACTTAAATAGTGATGCTCAACATGCCCAAGCAAAAGCAAAATGGCAAAAGAAAAACTCTACAAAAAGTTGCAGAGTTACTAAACAGTGTAAGCCCTCACAGGACCCTGAGACTGTTTGCAAGTACTTACCGACTGATCGCGTGGTTACACGACCGCTCGTACTGTGCAAGCAAGTAACATTAAGGTTTTAGAAATTGATCGTGACAGGTCTCACACTATGAGATTGTGACTGGTTGTAAGTTGAAGGGACCAATCACAGTTCAAATGGTCAATTTCTTGACCATTATTTTCCATCCATTGGAAGGCCTCTTTGCTTCATTCTTGCTTCTATAAAGCCCATATTGGTCACATAGAGAGGTTGAACACCTTCTATGAACATTGGCATGCTATATTGCGCTATTCATCAATTTTTTTCATACTTTGAGCGCAAACCCCACAAGGGTGTTCTTGAGCGAGAAAGTTTTATGTTTTAGAGAGAATGTGAGAGAGACTTGGGTGCATTTGTTTGGCAAATCCCTACACCAAGTCCATATGAAAAGCATTTGAAGCATTCAAGTTGCTAGAGAGAGCTTACTACACTTTTGGGGAACCAACTATTGAAGCTCTTTCACATTGGTGTGAACCATCAAACCACTTTTACCTATTGAGAGACTAAGCACCACACTTCAAACTTCTACTACAACATCTTTAGGATGTTTTCCAGAGTCATTGCACGTGAGGCACTCGCTAGAGCACCGGGTTTGTTGCAACTCTTCCATCGGAAACATTGGAAGGAGTAAGTGCTCAACGGAGCACAGTTAGTAAGTTTAGTTGATTTATGTATAATAGTTAGTTAAACTATTAATAAAAATCAACACCCTACTGTAGGTGCTCAAAAGTGGATGTAATCCATTGTGACGAACCACTATACATCTTGTCTTTTGGTTTGCCTATATTTGTGTACTTGCTTTATATCTTTCATATTGAACTTAAAGCACAACATCATTAGCTTGCTCATTGCCTTAAATTTGTAATTGCACTTGGTGAATGTCCTAAATTGCACATAGTTATCAATTGAACACACTTGCATAAATTACTTAAATTCATTGACAAGTGTCCAAATTATAAAGTGGTAAAGATTAATTGAAATAACTTAATTGAACAAAATTTGAATCAAAAGAATTGGAAAAGTGTTTAAGTCATATTCACCCCCCCTATAAGATATAATCGGTATGGAATTTCTATCATGACCTAAATCTATGAGCCAGATTTAGATTCGTGACATGGGAATGACCTGCTCCGAACCCGTTTCTCATAATAGAAAGACTAACAAGCTCGGAACTTGTCACCAACCCTCTTACCTATTCATATTTATTTCTGTATAAATCGATTACCATTTTCCTTTTTACATCCATTAAGTCCATTTACAACATTCATAACGTAGCGGAAGAATAATAACAGTCATAATCTAAAGTAAATGCAACGGAAATAAAAATATACATCATGTCCAAATACCTTAATAAGCCAAGGGCCTCACATGCTTAAAATGAAATAATACAAGTCTCGCCCATGAAGGGGTCCATTCCAAATATCCATATACATCTCTCGTAAAAGGGAAATAACTTCAAAACTAGAGTATTTGAAATAAAATATTGGGCTAGCCGCCTAACTCCCACCATGGTTCAAAAACTCGGATCGGCAGAAAAGATCATCCAAGCCCAAAACCAGTCCAAATCGGATCGGCGATCCACTTGTGGATCGTTCAGTCCAAACTCGATCCAAAGTCAAAAAAAATCTGAAAAAAAAAATCCTTAAAATCCATAAAAATTCTTATAATGCTTCTCATGAAAAGTTTGACTGAAAAAAACTTAATTTTAGGTATGTTAGGTGTATCATACACAAATAAACACTATTATGATTATGCGTATTGTATAATGTATAAATATCAAGATTGTATATTTCATAAGGCAACATCCAATATGCTTACTTCTAATGCATCAAAATCAAAACATACAAAATAACAAACAATTAATGATGAAAAATATGAACATACCTAGCATGGTATCACTACTTCCACCATGAACGTCACAGTGGATCAGAAACATAATCGTCATTAGAATCTTGCCGATACTTATGAATGTATGAAAATGACATTGCACATGGCTCATTAGGATTGAAATGAAAGCTCATAAACTCTCCAAATTTGTGTTCTAAACTATAAAATCATATAAACAAAAATAAAATAATAAAATAATACATGATTCATTATTCTAGCCAATGGGTTTGTGAAGTTTAATTTAACCTTCTCTTATAAGAGCGACGGGGGGCTAGCCCCCACTATCAATGTAGGGGGGTTAGCAGGGGGTTCCAAGGGTTGTCCGATCCCAATAAGATCGTTATCTATATGGCAGGATCAGACTGATGCTATTCGATCCGATCCGGATCAGGTGATCCAATCCCAGATCGTCCAATTTTTAAAACCATGACTCCCACATCTCGACCACATCCTAAGGCATCCTTAAACCTGCATACTAACTCGTCTGTGGTTGGTGCCAATTGGGGTATGTCGTTTATATAACACAAAAGGAAAGTAAAACAAGTATAGCAGTAGACCGAATGGTCCAAAGTAGCGAAGAGAAATATAGTACATGAATGCATGCATCAACAATAATATGCATGTATTTGTACTAAAACTAAGTACAAACACACTCTAAAACAACTAAGTAAAAGTCCATACCAAGATAGTTTTGAATCATGCATGTACTAAAGCTACATGTCATATGCCATGAACCAACTGCTATGTACTATATAGATAGATAAATGCTTGTTGAGTAAGAAAATATGCTACATGCCATGTGCTCAAACCCATGAGTTTCTAAATACCAAACTATCGTTAAATACCAACAAACCTATAAAGGCTCCTGATGAAACCAAATTCGAGTCCAAAACCATGTAACACATGCAGGGTCTCCGATAAACCAAAACATGAAACCCACATAAGGTCTCCAACCAATCTCATACCATATTTGGGCCACTAGGGCCATCTTCATCAATTAATATGATCCAATGATTGGGTAGCTGAAGCCATAAAGGCTAACCCACGAAGGGTCTCCAACAGTCCGAATACTGTAACCCACGAAGGGTCTTCAACAATCCAAAGACTGTAACCTGCGAAGGGTCTCCGACAATCCAAAGACTATAACCCACAAAGGGTCTCCACAGTCCGAAGACTGTAAAAGTGTAATAACATTTGGGCAACTAGTGCCACCTTCGCTAATTGATATGATTTGAAGATTGGGTACTTGAAGCCATAAAGGCTAACCCATAAAAAGGTCTTCAATAGTCGTAGACTATAAACTTGTAGTAACATCTGGGCAACTACTGTCATTTTCGCCAATTGATGTAACCCAGCAATTGGATATCTGAAGGCATAAAGGCTAACCCACTTAGGGTCTCCGGGCCCGAAGACATTTTCCCACTTAGGGGTATATCATATTAAAAACCCCTCTATCAAAATCTGAAGCCAAATCCATGCTTATATATATTAAAATAACTACTACATAAGTATGTTGTATATGAAAAATATCCATGCATCCTAAGTCATGAAGGATCCAAAACTAGCATTCCATCAGTGTTAAAACCAAGTAGCTCCATGTATTAAAATCCATGTAGAAGACTCAAGTAAAAGACAGCACGAAAGGATAAAACAAGTCATGCTAGGGAGTTGGTATTGCTCCTTTATTTTTATTTAGTAATGGTTTACTCACATAAATATTTTTTCCATTTTCCTTTCTTTACTTCAACTTAAGAAAAAACATTACTACGGGTTGATTTATGATTGAGTATTTCATTTTAGTTCTGTACTAATCTGTAATGTAATTTATAATTGAAATATATATATATATATATATATATA
>JAOXJP010225740.1:0-11620 GCA_025762735.1 Platanus orientalis | reverse complement strand
TTTCATACACTCAAGAACAAGGAATCGGCTGAAAATGAAAAACCTCCACAAACTTGTCTATGTTCATTACAACATCAAGTTGAAAATAAGAAACGTGATGAATAGTACATACAGGGATGATGAATACTACAATCCAATTGACTTAAGCCATATATTTGAAGATAATGACACATTGAAGCCTTGGACTCGTGAGTTGAAGGGTCCACTGCTTGATGGCCAAGAAAATGAGTGGCTTGAGGAGGCATTGGCAAATGTGGAGGATGAACAGGATACTGCTGCGCCGCATTCTAGTTTTAGGCATTATGATAATGATAACCTATATGCAGAGACCCGTGCCATATTCTATACACATGATGTTTATGCATGCGAAGGTGCAACTAGAGATGATATAGCAAGTGAGTGGCAGTGGTACTGTAGGGGGGACTGCTACTAGAGATACTGAATCTACTGGTGGTCGTGATGGTGATGCTGGTGGTGGTTATGATGTTGGTGATCCGAGTGTTGCTGGTGGATCTTCAACTCCGTGTTGATTTACAGAGTATGATTCTAGGTTTATATCTATTGAAGACACTGATCATGGCATTCGATCTCCACCAACTCAGCATCAGCGATCCAGTGGTTCTACTTATAGTAGGCGATGGGAACATGAACATGGATACATTGATGATATGGAAACAAGACTGCGTTCCATAGATATGAGTGATACTGGATCATTCTCACATGATGGTAGACACTTTCAGTTTTATGATTAGTCGAGGTATGCTGATGAGTTGAGCTCTACTAGCTAGTATCATCCACGAGCACGACCACATATAGATTTCTTTCCACCACCGATGCAGTTTGGCTGTGAGCATGTTGGCGAATCTAGCTCTAGTAGCCAGTCTTATTCACCACAGTTTATTAATTTTTTTTCTAGCACCAATGCAATTGGGAAAAAACATTGGAGACTTTAGTCAATCTTATGTGCCACAACCATATGCTGATTTTTTCCCACCCTAGATGTAATTTAGAGGGAATGTTGACGAATCAAGCTCTAGCCAATCTAATCCACCACAGTTGCAATTTGGATTTAGAGAGTATAGTACTCCTATTCCTCAGATACAGCCACCATATCCAATCATTGTTCCATCATCAGATTCATTTGTACCATTTGGCCTTAGAGATACAGAGTCAGAGACAAGTTCTAGAGGCAGTCGTCACCATCAACTTCGTCGCCATCATGATGTTCTAGTTTCGCTTCCTCCACCTACAGGGTAGGATAAGCCTCAGCCTGCTCAAGAACATAATTTTGGAGAGTTTATGAGCTTTCATTTCAATCCTAATGAGCCACATGCAATGTCATCTCCATACGTTTATGAATATCGGCAAGATTCTAATGACGATTATGTTCCTGATCCACCGCGGCGTTTATGGTGGAAGTGGTGATACCATGCTAGGTATGTTTATATATTTCATCATTATTTGTTTGTTATTTTGTATGTTTTGATTTTGATGCACTAGAAGTAAGCATATTGGATGTTTCTTTATGAAATATACAATCTTGATCTTTATACATTATACAATATACATACCGTAAGTTCGTAACAGTGTTTATTCATGTATGATGCACCTAACATACCTAAAATTAAGTTTTTTTCTGCCAAACTTTTCATGAAAAGCATTGTAAGAATTTTATGGATGTTTAGGAATTTTTTCAGATTTTTTGGACTTTGGATCAGTTTCGGACTGAACGATATGCCGATCCGCCGATCCGATACGATCCGGATCAGTTTTGGGCATAGACGATCCGTTCTACCGATCCGAGATTTAAAACCATGATGAGTATATGACCATCATTTTGCTTAATGAAGAGTATTTGGTCAACACTCCCCTTGACAAATTAATGATCCATTAAAAACTTGGTTAATCCATCATACCAAGCTCTTGGAGCTTGTTTCAGCCTGTATAATACCTTCTTCAACCTGTATACATGATTTGGCATGTGAGGATAATCGAATCATTCTAGTTGCTCAACATATACTTCTTCTTGAAGTATTCCATTTAAAAAAGCACTTTTGACATCTATTTGATATAGTTTGAATTTCAAATGGCATGCAATGGACAACAATATTCGAATTAACTCAAGTCTTCCTACTGGAGCCAATTTTTCTTCAAAGTCAATTCCTTCAATTTGAGCATAACCTTTACCAACAAGGCATGCCTTGTTTCTTATGACAGTTTCATGCTCATCCATCTTGTTCTTGAAGATCCATTTGGAACCGATTACATTTTTGTCTTTGAGTTTCTCAATAAGGTACCATACAACATTCATTTTAAATTGATTAAGCTCTTCTTGCATAGCTAGGATCCAGTCTCGATCATTTAGAGCTTCTTTAACTTTCTTAGGTTCAACTTTTGATGTAAAACATATATGACTAATAAGATTTTCCAGTTGTCTCCTAGTTTTAACACATTTATCTGGATATTCAATTATATCATTTGATGAATGTCCCTTTATTAATCTCTTTCCCTTAGGACGCCTCACATCCTCATCGTTTGTTCCTTCCGACTCACTCCCAAAGTCATGAGAAGTTCCATTCTCAATTGGTTTGGGTTCACTGTGGAGATTTTTTTCTTTTTCATCTTGTTGGTTTGAGTCTTTTATAGATCATTAATGATGACATTGATAGACTCTTACATGCTAGAAGTCGTTTTGTTAAAGACTCTATAGGCCTTGCTTCTAAATGAATAGCCAAGGAAGATCCCTTCATCACTTTTGGAATCAAACTTGACTAAGTTCTCTCTATTTCTCAAGATATAGCAAGGGCTTCCAAAATTCTAAAGTACTTGAAGTTTGGCTTATTGTCATTCCATATCTCATATAGAGTTTTTGAAGTATTTGGCCTTAAGAACAATTTATTGCTTGTATAGCAAGCGATGTTCACGGCCTCAGCCCAAAATCTTTTAGGTAGGTATTTACTCAAAAGTATGACAATTGTCATGTCTTATATAGTCCTATTTTTCCTCTCGGCTACCCCATTTTGTTAGGGAGTCTTGGGTGCAGAGAATTCATGTTTGATTCCACATTCATTATAGAAATTAGCAAATTTGCTATTTTCAAATTCACCTCCATGATCACTACGAATTCTCGTAATTGTGAGTTCCTTTCCAATTTGCAATTTAATACAAAGATTTTTGAACTCATCAAAAGCTTCGGATTTCTCTCTAAAAATGATACCCATGTGTATTTAGAGAAATCATCTATCATGACCATAAAATACCTTTTGCTACCAAGGGTTTTGATTCTAGTTGGTTTAGCTAAATCCATATGGATTAGATCTAATGGTCTAGTGATTCTTATATCAGTCAACTTTTCATGTGATGCTCTTGTTTTTTTACCAACTTGATGACCACTACAAATTTGGTTTTCTTGTCTACCTAGCTTGGGGATCCTAAGAGCTAAGTATTTTCTACTTAGTTTAGACTAGTCCCTAAAATTTACATGCCCAAGTCTTTAATGCTAAACACTAGTCTCATCTTGTGTGATGAGGCTTGTGTTAAGTCTACCACTCCCAAAGATATAACAATTGTCATCATTGCAAATGCCTTTGACAACAATTTCTTTCTTATCCTTTATGTGGCAACCATCCTTTGAGAATCCAACATCATAGCCTAAGTCACATATTTGACTTATGCTTAGTAGGTTATATTTTAGGTCATCTACAAAGAGTACATCTGTTAAAGTTGGAACTCCAAGTATTTCATATACCTTTGGCTATAATCTTTGCGGTGTTCCCATCTCCAAAAGCCAAACTTCCTTTCATTCTAGGAACATAATGTGAGAATAGGATTTATCTCCCATCATATGTCTTGAGCATCCACTATTAAGATACCATTGAGAGGTATTTACAGCTTTAAGAGCGGTGTGGACTACAAAACACTTGAGCTCTCTTTTCTTGTCCCCTATTTGCTTTGTTTTCACATTACTAGTTTGAGTTAATTTATTTTTCTTTTCTAGATTTTCATTTTCAACTCTTTGAAAGTGGGCTCTTTTTCTTGGATTGTACAACTTCTTTTTGCTTTCTTGAAAGGATTTAGCTTTAAGATCATTCATCCTTTTTTCTACATTCTAGTTTCACATGATCCATCAATCCACAATAATAGCATGTGATTGGTGAATATCTAGAAGTAGAAGCATGAGAATTGTTTCTCTAAGAATCTTTTCTTTTTTCATTATTCATGGAAGTTCTTTCCTTGAAAGAAGAGTTATGCTTCCTACCATAGGACATCTTAGAATTTAAGGTTGAGGCTTGAGATGTATCTATGGCCTCCCCTTTATAAGAAGTGTTTTGCCTATTCTTCTAAGTTCTTGGCTTGAAATAGGGTGCTTGACTCATTTGCTTTTTCTTAAGATTTTTAGGTTCTTCAGAAGTTGATTTTCCCTTACAGGTGAAAGACCTATTTTCTTCATAGGATTTTTCTCCACGTTGGGTCTTAGGCCTATATGGTTGAGAAGTATTTGGCACTTTCTCTTTTCCTTTTACAAAGGAAATTGTTTGGCCCTTGTAGTGATTAGAAGTGTTTGCATTGTTATATCAAATACTACTTTTATCACTACTCTCCTTACCCGTTGGTAATATCTTTTCAAATTTAGAGTTTCATTAAGCATGGAGATTGACTTACTCTTGTCATCCTCAACCTCTTTAATTTGCTTGAGATAGTCTAGAGATTTCCCAATCAAATTTGCACAAGCCATGTTTAATCCTTTGTTTATTTCTTCAAGATAATTAACTTGGCTTTCAAGATCAAGTATATCTTCACATGCTTCCCTGTTTTAAGTTTCATGCATCTTGATAGTTTCCTTAAGTTCAAGAGATCTAGAGTCATTTACACCATCTTTAGTTTGAGTTTTTAGATCAAGAACTTTTGTAGCTAGAAATTTTTTTTTCTCAATGAGCCTTTTATTTTCTACAATTCTATTTTGATTTTCCACATTGTGAATTAATCCTAGATTTTTGACTCTCAAGTCCAAAGCATCAACTTGTTGTTTTAGGATTTGGTTTTCTTCTTCTAAAGATGAACCTTTAGAATACTCCAATTGTTTAATTGTTTCTTTAAGCTTGAGGTTCTCATTTAGAAGATTAAAGTTACTCTCAAGTAACTCAACATTCCCTATGGAATCATTATTCTTTTCAATTAGTTTATTAAGTAGTTCTTTATTTTATTTCATAAGTTGAGTGACAACTATTTCTAATGAAGTGCTTTCTTCAAAGAGTTTATCAAAAGCCTCTTGAAGTTCACTTTCATTTTCTTCATTTTAACTCCCACTCTCATTTTTACTTTCACTACTAGATTCATCATTTGAGGTTCTAGTGAAAGCAATAAACTCAACAACACCTTGTTCCTCATCACTACTTGATGATTCTTCTTGTTCAGAATCATCTGTGTTGTCATCCCAAGTAGCAGCCATTGCCTTCTTGTTTGCCTTTAAATTTAGATCTTTTGTTGGCACATTCCAAGAAAAAGGGACCATGTCCTTTGCATTCATAGCAAATGACTTCATCTTTAGAGATTTCTTTTCTCCTAGATGAATCCTTAGTTCTTCTAGAAAGAAATTTTCTTCTAAAGTTTTTATCATTTTTCTTATAAAATTTCTTAAAGCCCTTTCTGATGAAAGTAACTTCATCTTCAGAATTTTCTTCCAGGCTAGATAGTTCTTCCACATGAGGAACAACTCCCTTCTTTTTGACATTTGATTTAAATTTCATTTCAAAGGTTTGTAAGGACCGTCCAAGTTCTTGGCTTTCTTCAATAGGGGTTATCTTAAGGGTGAACCGATCTATAAGTATTCTAAGGATTTTTCTTACAATCACATCCAATTTTAGTGAATCTCCAAGTCCCGCCTTGGAATTCACTAGGTCTTGAAGCTTAGTGTAGAAGTCATGAATTTCTCATCTTCTTTCATTCTAAGTTCTTCGAACTTAGTGGTGATCATTTGAAGCTTTGACTTCTTGACAACACTAGTTTCTTTATGGGTTACTTCTAGTAAATCCCTTGCTTCTTTAATCATAGTGAGTAAGAAAATCTGCCTAACTCATTTTGGTTAAAGGCACAAAATATGGCATTCAATGCCTTGTAATTTGCAACATGTGCCTTCGTTTGGGTATCATCCTTTCAGCACCTAAATTTTGACTCTGGTCATCTAATGGAACGAAGAGCAACAAAGTAGCATTTAGGCATTAAGACTTTAAGCACCCTAGTTTAAGAAGAGAAAATTGGACCCTAGGAAGTTAGGCATCCCTTGTGAAGTTTTCCCTCCATATTTCGGTAGCAAAAAGCATCATCCACATCATGCCACATACAGTGGATCATCCCAAAGACACCATTTCTAGTCAAACCTAGATTCTCTAAAAAGCATCAGTTAGACAATGAGGGTCCATATTCAAGACCACCAAATACATTGCCCTCAATTTCTTCAGCCTCTATAAGGCTTCTTGCAGTGAAGCATCACAGGCGAAAAAATTACCATTTTTCCTTTTGGCCTTTAAAAGCAAAAAATTGATATCTTAACACATAGTCTACAATTTCTTCAACCTCCATAAGTCTACCCATGGTGAAGCATCACATGTGAAGAGTTGTCATTTTTACCCCTTTTAGCAATATAAACAAAAAAATTACCATTTTGCCATTTTCCTTCAAGATTTACCCCTAAATCCTCAAATGACCCTTGAAGCTTCTCCCATCCCCTGATTTGTGTAAGGTCAGGTCTTGCACACTCTAATCTCCACCACCTTTGAGGAACTTATCTTAGGATAAATCTTTTTACAAACTGGCAATAGCCAATTTGTGAACCTTCAAAAACCCCTGGTCAGAAAATGATGCTCAAAAAGCTCTCAAAGATTCATCTGGTGTCAGAATTTAGAAAGGTCAATGGTCATCTTTCTATCTCGGCCTTATCTTCAATCAATCATTTCACCAAACAAAAGTATCTGAGGTCTCAAACCCCTATGAAATCTCAAATATTTTCTACAGGGTGAGAAATCAATTTTGGCTCTATTTTCCTTATATAGGTCCATAATGTTCTCTGAACCTCCAAATGTCTATCAATCAATGCCCATCTCTCTAGAGTCGTGAGGCCTTTGTAAAAACCCCTAATGGAAAAGAACATTGGAAGAGTCAATCTACTCAGTTTCTCCTAATTACTTCAAAATGTGCTACACATTTAGGCCAAATGCTGTGTACTTAACTGAACCCCATGAATACATCAGAACTCCAAAATTTGGTCTATTAGTAATCACCCCTTGGTAATTCTGAGACCTTCAAAAGCCTATCTCCCTTAACTGCCTTGGCAAATTTTGCAAGCCTACTCACTACATTTTTTCTGGGCTAGGATGATACTCAATCTGTCTATATTTAGCACTCAATAAGCTCCTGAAAACTCCCTCAGACTCATAATTCAGCTAGGTTTGGCCCATTTTCTCAGCTTTTTCCTTGTCCTCAAAAAACTAATTCATGAGATAGGACAATAGAAGATCTATATTATCCAAATACATCCACTCTCTAATGAGCTACAGAGATAGTGTGTCATCGAGTGACCTTACTTCGAAAAATCCTTGATAACTGCCAAGGAATCTATTGAATGAGCTCTCAGTTCTTGTAGACTCCAGATTCTCTAAGCCTCGATAAACCTTAAACTATACTTACCACAATAAACTATGACTCCCACACTGAGCATCTCAATTAGGGTCTCTCTAGCTACCTAAAAAGGGGTTTTGAGCCTAAATTCCTGCTCGAATATCATAATCCATAGTAGTTAGAGCCTATGGCTCACAAAAGTTGAGGGTCACCTTTTTCTAAAGATTTTAGAAATCAATTTAACCATTTTTCCCCTCAAATATTTATTCGAGAGAATTTAGAGGTTAGTAAACCCCTGATTTCACCCACTACCCTCATCATAATTTGGTTCTGATTGATCCACTACAACCAGAACATCTGGGACTTAAAAAATGGAAACTATTTTTGTAAGTTTTTAAGCACAGGAGCTCAAAAAGCAATGAAGCTAGGAAGGGATTTTATTTTTCATGAAATTAATGCATTAAGGCATTAATGAGCTCATCTCATGATTTTAGCTCATTAATGCCCATTAGTGCATTCATACTTAAATGTTTTAAACTCCTCACCCTTAGATTAGGATCCTTATGTGTACCCCATGCACTCCCCCCTTAGATCAACTGCATGGATTTCAAATATCCATGGAGTTCTTGATCCATCCCAGCATTTAGTAAAACCAATCCCCACCTTTGATTCCTACCAATCAAAATGGCTTAAGCCATTGACATGGCCCTAAGATTGTCTACCATTGGTACATGTCACATATCCTTATGAACTAAATCAAATCAATCTATCACCTTGCTTGAACTAAACTAAATCAATCCCCCCCTTTGATTCTTATCAACCAATCAAAATGGATTGATCTATTAACATAGCCCTAAGCTTGTCTACCATTGGTCCATGTCACCAATCCTTGTGAACTAAACCAAATCAATCTACCCCCTTGCTTGAACTCAACCAAATCAACCCCCCTTTGATTCCTATCAACCAACCAATATAACTTAAACTATTGACATCACCCTAAGCTTGTCTACCATTGGTCCATGTCACTAATCCTTATGCACTAAACCAAATTAATCTCCCCCCTTATTGAAACACGCACAAATCAATCTCCCCCTTTGATCCTCATCATTCAATCAAAATAGCTTAGGTTGTTGACATGGCCTTAAGCTTGTCTACCATTGGTCCATGTCATCTATCTTTGTAAACTAAACCAAACCAACCAAAACCCTTGATCCCTTAAACCCTTAGACCAATCCCAATCATTGGCCCAACCAATTTGGGGCTATAAATAGCCTCAATTCATGCACATTAGGGTTGGCTCTGAGAGAAAAAAAAAAGAGAAGAAATAGGAAGAAAAAGAGAAGAAAAGAAGCTCAAGCCCTAACCCTAACCCTTGGCTAAGCAAGGTAAGCCTCACCTCATGCCTAGGGTAGCTTCCTCACCTCATTTAACATAATTTACATACTATTATGCTATTCAATTTTATGCCAGAAGACTACCACAATTTGGGTTATACAATGGGGACAAAATGGTCTCCATTGGCCTTCATTATTGACCATTGTATATTATTTATTTTTGAAATCTCTCTAAAGTTATCCTAGAGGGGGGTGAATAAGATATCAAACTTATTCTACTCTTCCTTGCCAATGTTGGGATTAATTTTAATATTCTTAAGTGTGTGTGTGCAACAAAGTGCTTACTTAAGTATTTAAACAAACACGTAGTAAACAATAAGAGATATGAGGACAAATAGAAAGAGATAAGCAATCACACACTCAATCCATAACACAAGATTTATAGTTGTTCAACACAAAGGCCTACATCCACTCTTCTAAAGCTCACTATGAACTTAGGTAAATTTCATTTATATTGTCACATATAACCTAGGTCAACATACAAAACCTAACTATTTGCTCACAAGCAAGCTACACAACACTTAGTGACTTCGGCGAGTGTGCACTACTTTCGGTGTCTCCGATAGAGGTAGTAAAGCTTCTAGTGTCTCTAGTAGAAGCAAAGCAATAGATGATGAATGAATTTTCAAATAAATACAAAATGAATAGCAAGTATTACCACTAAGTTGGTTGATGTTGGTGTTCTTACCACATGTGAGAATGCTCCTTGCTAAGGTGGTTTGCCTTATACAGCCACTTCTTCTTCAAGATATAGCACTAAAACTTCTTAAGCTAGGCCAACCACAAAAGGGTTTCCTCAAGGTATAACCCAAACCACACCTCTCTAGTAGATGCTAGCTAAGTTGAGTTAAGAGGGAACTAAGAGAGATTTTCTTGAGGAACTTTCAAGCTTGGAGCTTAAGCAATGAAGGAATAGGGTTTCTCACCCTTAGAGGCTCTTTTTAGCAAATAGAATAACACTCTCTTGAATGCTTGAATATTTCTTCTCCTGTGTCACTTACCTTACTGGGAAACATTTCCTTTTACAGAGGATGAAAAAGGCTCGCAATCCTTGGATTGGAATCTTTTTAAATTGGCCAGAGAAACTAGTCATTAATTCAAAATGGAGAAAATGGCAGACATCTAAAAACTCTGTCATGATCAATCATGAGGTTGTTTTATTGTGTCCTCCAAAATGTGCTCGAGGGGTGTCGAGTGGTGTGGGCCTTATTTTATGTCATAACCACACCGTGATTGATCATGGACTTTGTGATCGATCATGAGACTATTAAGACCCAGGTTGTGATCGATCATGGACAAGGGATCTAGTCCTTAGGAGGCCAAAATCTATGATTGTGATCGATCATGAGCTTCGTGATCAATCACGATTAGTGAATTTTACATCACTTTTGTGATCGATCATGGGTTTTGTGATTTGTCACACATAATGAATTTTGTAAAATCATTGCTGTGAACATCTTTGGGGGGGTCCATATCTACTTGGGATCATTTTTGGGTCTTCAACCATGTGTGTGGACATTTCTATGGTCATACTACATAAACACTATGAAGCTACATGCATGTCTTTACATTCTCGAAAGTTGGAGCCCGGCTTGGGTGTTAGTCTTCAAGGCATGACTTTTGGAGCTTATTCCACACCTTTACCCATGGATTTGACAAATGATGCCCTTGCATCTACAATTTTTTTTTGATTTCTATAACTTAGAATGAACTCAAATTTTAATGGTAGGTACCCAAGAGGGAGACCAACCTTTGGTAAAAATTTGGGATTTTCCCAAGCATGTTTGGATCCTGAGATGGTCCCCCAAATAGACTGTAAAAATCTTTTCTTTTGTGACCTAGCTTTGTAAATATATTGTTGATTTTTTGTAGAATTTTGTAGACATGTCCTTAAGCTAATTTTTTATATGTTATTCCCCTGATATGTACATATATTTGGGAGAAATTTAAAATTTTTTAATACCCCTAAATGGCCTAAAATCCGAGAAACATAATTGTTAAATTTCTACCCAGTAACTAACCCTTGAGTTTTATTCAGATAAAATTCAAGCATTGAACAAATAGGCATTGAGAGAATAATCAGGCATTGGGATTTGGGACCCACCCTAGTGAACCCCATTTTCTCCCTAGCTTGTACACATTCCCAAATGACTCTCTGGAGTCCACCCTTATGCTCAGGCATCTCTGTGGGCCCTGATTTCTCTCCCCAATGCTTGAATTTTATTTCAGGCATTGAAAGGAAATTCAGGCATTAGGGTGGATTTCGGGCATCAGGCCTGTGAATGAAAATCACCTTTTTGCAAAATAAATGGCTGTTATGGAAGACCTACGACTTAGGCCATAGACCATAGGAGGAGCCCACCCCTGTCTAGGAGTAGTCTCACCACTAAGACCCACACCAAGGACCCAATACCAAAGGAAAGTTGCTATCATAAAATAACTAATGCCTGAATTTCCTTGAATTAAAATTTAGGCTTTGAAAGTTTAGGCATCAGTTATAAATTCAGGAGCTAGGCCTATACAAGATGACCATTATGTTGGAAATATATGTCCTGACAAAGCCATTCACATAAAATATAAGCATGATTAATTAATTAATTAATATTCTATCA
>JAOXJP010225739.1:0-11620 GCA_025762735.1 Platanus orientalis | reverse complement strand
CATAAGCCAATACAGATAACAATTATACCATTTTAATCTCTAGTGAAAAGGGCTAGTCACACCATTAAACTCAGGTGAGAAGGGTCCAGTCACACCATTTAACCTCCAGTGAGAAGAGTCTAGTCACACCATTTAACCTCCGGTGAGAAAGTTCAACCACACCAATTAACCTTCGGTGAAAAGAGTCCAGTCACACCATTTAACCTCCGGTGAGAAGAGTCCAACCACACCAATTAACCTCTAGTGAGAAGAGTCCAGTCACACCATTTAAGCTCCGGTGAGAAGAGTATCATCTTTCATCTCCCTTGATGACAAAGGGTGGCTCATAACCAAAATTTAACAAAAAAACAAAAACAACAATAATAGAAAACAATAGTAATAACAATATTGGACATATAATAATTCATAGCAGAAGATAAACAAATTTATAACAATTTATACCATAGATGCTTGATCCTCCTAAGCACAGAACTATGGAACGAAAAGAGTTTTACAATAATCATGATGAAAATATCACATTAAGATCATAAATCAATCATATAACATATACGATTCTTACAAAATAAGAGAATGGTTTATATGATCTTATGAATTCAAATATTAAAACTAGAAGTACTTGTATCCTTAAAAACAAAAAAAATCTCTTTTTCAAATCAATGATTTCGAAACTTAAAATTGATCAAAACTTGAAGAAAAACAATCCTTAACATGTAGAATACGAATCTAAAACAATTTAGAATCTCAAGGTTTTACAAAACAAATCATGATATTTTAGTTACTAAAAAACTTCAAAAACCCCTTTGAAAACTTTTGAACTTTGGTTTAAAATGATTCAAAAACCAGAGTGCATCTTTACATAACAAGTTGGATCAGTTTTAAGAAGCAATGGCATACATAAGTAGAATTAGTTTACTATCCCCTACATCTTGATTGATGCAAAATTTCTTCAAAGTTTTTTTCTTCAGAAAAATCCCCAAATCTTCGCAAAACCTAGCTTTTCCTCTTTCTTTTCCTTCAAAATTCCTACTCTTGCAAAACTTCTTCAAAAGATCCTCTCTCTTATGAGTTTCTATGTTTTTATAAGCTTAAATAGCAACCTTAATCTCCAATTTCATGTTTAGGTACGTCTCTAGTAAAAGGTCCTTAAAATTTTGTAAAAATCATGATTGTATGAAATTTTTCACTTTGATGATGTCATCCCACCATAATTTTTCCAACACAAATACCAGTTGGGAAAACGTTCATAACTTTGTATACAAAACATGGATTCACTCACCGTTTTTTTTTTTTTTTTTTTTGTTGCAAACTAGACTTCTAGAGCTTTTCAAATCAATAAGGTTTTCTCTCTACTTTGTTATACATTTTTATTGGTGTATTTTTAAAGTTACCTCAAAATCTATTGATTCAAACCATACCAGATAGCATAGACACTTGGTGGGAAATTATCATAACTTCTTCTAGGAAGCTTCAATTTACTCACCATTTATTGCATTGGAAAGTAGACTAATAGAGTTTTCCAAGAATATATTATCTGTAGGGTGATTCCTACAGGATTGTATAGATTTATTTATGAAGTTGTGCTAACTGTCTGGGACAACTTCAGAACTTGTCATGGCCTTGACTACCTTTTTTCTTCTTGCTTAGTAAATTTTCTTTAACTTTTTCATTTGGTCTCTATTTTTTCCACCATTTATTGCATAGGACTCTAAACTTCCATACCTATCCAAAGGTATAAGTTTCACTCAGGAATTATTTCTACATTTTTGTTAGTGCCTTTTTAAAGTTGTGTCAATGTTCAGATCAACATATATGCATTTAAAATGGTCCTATTTGTGTACAAAACTTATGTGACATTAACGCATTCTAAGTGTAACACATGTACAGTAACATGTGTGTCATGGTGTGGGTGTTACACTCTTCCCCCTTAAAATAAATTTAGTCCCTAAATTTGACATACCTTAAGTACGAAACCTTCATCTCATCTTCGCCCTCCTAAGTTGCTTCTTCTTCCGAATAGTTCCTCCATAGTACCTTTACATATGGAATCACCTTGGAAAATAGAACTTGTTCTTTCCTATCTAAGATCTGAACCGGTGGTTCAGATTTTAACACATGAGATGAATCATGCATATACTTCCTTACCATGGATACATGAAACACATTGTAGATATTTGACAAATTCAACAGTAAAGCCAGTTTATAGGAGACATCACCCATCTTCTTCAGAATTTCAAACGATCTAATAAATCTAGGATTAAGTTTCCCTTTCTTTCTGAACTTCATGATACCCTTTGATGGTGATATCTTTAGAATATATGCTCTCTAATCTGAAATTCAAGTTTCCTCCTTAGATTAGCATAACTCTTTTGTCTGCTTAGTGCTACAAGCAATCTCTCATGAATAACCCTGATCTTCTTAGTTGTCACCTGAATTCAGGTCCAAGTAACCATCTTCTGCCAACTTCTTCCTAGCATATGGGTGTTCTACACTTTCTTCCATACAAAGCTTCAAAATGTGACATTTGTATACTAGCTGGTAACTGTTATTGTAAGAAAATTTGATCAATGATAAGTGATCATCCTAACTTGTCTTTAAATCAATCACACAAGCACTCAACATATCCTCTAAAGTCTGTATGGTTCTTTCTGATTGTCCATCTAACTATGGATGAAAAGCCGTATTAAAATTAAGCTTGGTTCCTAAAGTTTATTGCAAACTATTCCAGAATCTTAAAGTAAATCACAGATAACGATCTAAAGCAACCCCAATCGGAATTTCCTGTAACTTTACGTTCTCATCAATGTATAACTTGGTCAATTTATTAAGCAAGTAATTTACCTAAATGGGTAAGAAATGGCGAACTTAGTCAGTCGGTCCACAACAACCTAGGTAAAATCAAATCCCTTCCTAGTCTTAGGTAGTGCACTAATAAAGTCTATAGAGATATGTTCCCACTTCCATTTAGGAATTTCTAATGGTTGTAACAATATTGGTGGCTTTTAGTGTTCGGCTTTTACTAGCTGATAAGTCAAACACTTGGATATAAAATCTATAATTTCTCCCTTCACGTTATTCCACCAATAATACTCTTTTAGGTCCTTATACATCTTGGTACTTCCTGGATGAATTGCATATGTTGTTCTATGTACCTCTTCCAAGATTTATCTCTTAAGTTCAGAGGCATTAGACACACATAACCTTTTACCATGCCAAAGAGAATCATCTCCTTTAATTTCAAAGTCTGTTACCCATCCTTTCTTGACCTCTTTTATAATTTTCTAAATTTAAAGATCTAAACTTTGAGTTGTCTTAACCTTATCATTCAAAACCGGTTTTGGTTGTACTCTCAAATGGGCTACCATATATAATAAATTACTAGAATATTTCTAGCTTAATGTATCAACTACCACATTGGCTTTTCCAGGATGAGAAAGGATAGTACAATCATAATCCTAAGTCAACTCAAGCCATCTTCTCTACCTCAAATTTAGATCTTTCTATGAAAATAGATATTTCAAACTTTTGTGATCTATACAAACAGAGTATTAGTATAGATGTTTCCAAGGAGCTTGGAAAAAGATGCCGCCAAATGGTTTACGGGGCAAGATAAGAGAGACGTAGGCACCTGGAGAACTCTAACCAGGGCCTTCCTTGAATATTTCCAATTCAACCTGGAAATGCTACCCACCAGTGAGGAAATTGAGGGGATGCGTCCTCAAGAGAATGAAGGAATGAGGGAATATGCCTACAGATGGAGGCAGAGGACGTCTAATTTGAAACACCCAATGTCTGAAGAAGACATGATATCTACCTTTCTAAAGACGTTGGGTCCCACATACCAGCTAATGCTTCTCACTGCATCCACCGAAAATTTTGCTAATGTTATTAACAAGGCCACCCGTGTTCAACTAGCCATCAGGGTAGGCTTGGTTACAAAGGCAGCAACCGTTCTCCCTAATGCAAATAGAGCAATCCCCAGAAAGGCCACAGTAGCTCGACCTAAGAGTAATACTGTGCAAGCTATTGAAATACCGCTACCCACTCAAAACATCGGGCACCAGCCCCAACAAGTGCCCAACTACCCAACCATAGTCAGGCTCCCGACAGAAGCACAGTCAAAGCCACAGCCAAGGTTTATGTCTCTTACATTTGAAGAGAGAAAAAGGAGAAGATTCACCCCCTGCCTTATTCATACAAATACATCATGGATTATCTTGTAAGTAAGGGGCTCTTACAACTTTTGGAACCAAGACCCCCTCCAAACCCTTTACCCAACAGATATGAGGTCACGGAGCATTGTCCGTTTCATCAAGCACCAGGCCATACCATAGACAAATGCTTTACCCTCAAACACTACATCCAAGACCTCATAGACGAGGGAAAAGTATCATTTGGTCCCCCAACAAACAACCCTCCTACTACCAGCATCCTTCAAAATCCCCTTCCACCTCACCCTTCATCTAAAGGAACCCATATGATAGAAGTAGGCAATAAGGTTTTTAACCCTACAAGGTTCATTACCAGAATCAGTGATGAAAAGCCCATCATAATCCTCCCTGAAGAAAACCATGTCCTATACTTTGACTCTATTGATCTCACCGACCTCACTATCGAGGAAATACTAAGTCTATGGGAAACCTCTGATGAACCACTCTCACTACTTCCTCCTGATAATGAGTTAGAAGCTCTAGTCATAGAAGCTCCCACTCTGGAAGCTCCTATTAGGATGGAGCCATTAACTTGTTACTCCCCATGTACCCAAACCTACTATATTCCCCCTCCACCATCAAAACTAGTCCCACCTACCTTCTATAATTGTCCATCCCATATGCCCCATCAACCGCCAACCACAAATGCATCCACTGTCATCAACATCCCACCACCACCCACACCGACATATGAGAATAGTAGGATCCCTTACAATTATGAAGAGGGGGAAGGTGAATCTTATCCACAACTATCAGCAGAGGAGGTGTCAGATCTTGTTAGTCTCATCACCCGTTTAGATAGAATCACAAAACCGACCATCACTAATTTGCGCCAAGATTCTGGACAGGACAAGGCAAGGTTGGAGTTAGAAAGGACAAAACAGTAAGAAAAAGAGCAAGAATCTCTGGGACAGAAAAGAGTTACAGAAGAAAAAGAAAAGAAAGAAAATGAGGTGTTCGAGATGGCAATCCACAGGTCCCATCTATTTCTGGTAGAAGAATTAGCCAAAACTCAGGCTAATATTTCTATCATGGGACTTTTGGTTACATCAGCCCCCCATAGAGATAGATTCCTCAACATTTTTAGAAAGACTTTTGTCAATGTTGCAATAACCCCTGACCGGTTGGAGAACATGGTTGGACGAGTAGCTGTCCCACGGGTTATCACTTTTGCAGAGGAAGAAATCCCTGAAGGAAATATACATAACCGGGCATTGTACATTTCAGCCCAACATCAAGATATGTGTATCCCTTTGATCCTAGTGGATAATGGATCGGCATTAAACATATGCACCTCAGCTACACTGGAATCACTCTCTATTCCAGTATAGAGTCACAGATCCAACTCATGCGACATCAAAGCCTTTGACAACACCATAAGGCGAGGACAAGGAGAGATTGATATACCCCTTATCATGGAGGAAAAAATGTTTGATGTATGCTTCCAAGTACTTGACATTCCGTCATCATTCACCATGCTGCTAGGCAGGCCCTGGATACATCAAGCTGGAGCGGTACCCTCATCCTTACACCAGAAAGTTAAGTTCATTATAGGAGATGAGGTAATAACTCTAGCTATGGATAAGGATGTCCTCACTACAGTTGGTCAAAGAGTATTGCAAGTACAGAATCTCCAAGAGCCTAAAACCTACTACTCCTACCAATTTGAGATGGTTTGCTTCAAGGGAGAAATGGAGGAACAAAAGAAGAAATCTGAAATTCTTCCCCCTAAGTTCAAAATGATGGTTAACATGAAGTTTAATCCAGACAAGGGTTTGGGTAAATATCTACAAGGTAGAAGAGAACCAGTAAAGGTAGTTCGAAAGCACTCTCAGACTGGCCTAGGGTTTAAACTGGAGCTCAAATGTCGGGACAAGAAACAGAAGAGGGTCAGCTTCTAGATCCCCATAAAAACCTCAATAACCCCAGAGAATCCAGAAGATCTCAATCTTGAAGAAAACCAAGACTTTGTTCCTCCATGGGCAACACCAGATGAGAGCTTAGAAAGTTCCTATAAAGCAACTCCATTGTTTATCCCTCCTCTTAAGAATTTTAAATCTTTAACCAACCAAGACTCAATTAAAAAATCCTGTCCACCCCAACATTATTCTGGTGTGTGTCAGCACATTCCTTCGTTCACCACTTTACCATTTGTCCTTGAGATTGGTGAGGGTTCTACTCCCGCCACCTCAAAAAATAAGGAAGACAACCAGATCTCTTTAAGTCTGCTCTCCTTACCATGTGATGTCAAGGAAGCACTCCATCAACTAATTTTCAACAGAGAGTTTGATTTAAATGAGATTGACCTCACCCAAGTCACCCAGCACGAAGATGGAATCTCTACAAGCACTACAGAGCAGCCCAGGTTCATTGATGAAGGATCAAACTTGGACCAAGTCGGTGGTTGATTCAGCACCAAAGCCTGATCATTACTTCTTCTGTACATAGTTTTTGCTTCTTTTTCCTTTTTCACCTCTATAAAAGAACTACATATGACTTGATCCCTACCGACACCAATGTCAAAAACATTCGACCAATGCACATGTAAAGGGAATGTAGGCAACCTGAGACATAACTTCAGGTTTAGTCATTCATTTTTTGAAATTTTTTGTTCTTTTATTCACAACCCCTTGTAAGCAAGAACTACATGCGGCTTGATCCTGACAGACTAAAAAGTTTTTTTTAGCATTTGACCAATACTAGAAAAGGTCAAGTATGTAGACAACCTGAGAAGTAATTTCAGGTTCAGCTGCTTGTCAACAAAAAATATATATATACATACATGTGTCATCCCTAAAAGACCAAGAACTACGTATAGCTTGATCTTGACTAACCCCTCGTTCTTGCATTCACTACATGCAAAACAAAAAATGTCAGGTACGTAGGCATCCTGGAAGAAATTCTAAGATCAACTACTTTCATTTTCAGGGTGACAACACCCCTTCTTTATTCATGTTTTACTAAATTCTTTCCTTCTTAAAAACTACTCAGGAAGAGTACGATTACAATGATGAAGAGTTGATGCCACAAGAAATCCTTGACGCCTTCGAACGTTAAGAAAATAGGACTCTTCCCCTAGCAGACAACTTGCAAGAAATAAATCTAGGGTCTAAGACTTTCCCCCAAATAGTAAAGATCGCAACCCCCAATATTTTGAAACTAGGACATGATCTTGTGTGTTTACTTAAAGAATTTATTGACATTTTTGCATGGACCTATGAAGACATGCCTAGTCTTGACACCGACCTTGTTGTTCACAAAGTTCCCACTGATCCAACCCTACCTCCTATCAAGCAAAAACTTAGGCATCTTTAACTTGAATGGTCACTCAAACATAAAGAATAAATTCAAAAACAACTTGATGTAGGTTTCTTGCTGTCAGTATCATACCCTTAGTGGTTGGAAAACATTGTACCTGTCCCTAAAAAGGAAGGAAAGGTTTGCATGCGTATTGATTATCGTGACCTGAACAAAGCCAATCCTAAAGACGACTTTCCTTTACCTCACATTGATGTTTTAATCAACAGTATGGCTAGCCATGAGATGATGTCATTCATGGATGGTTATTCTAGATATAACCAAATTAATATGGCAGTTGAAGATAGAGAGAAGACAACATTCACTACCCCTTGGGGCACGTTCTGCTATAGAGTAATGCCTTTCGATCTCAAAAATGCTAGAGCAACATACCAAAGAGCCATAACTGCCCTCTTCCATGACATGATACACAAAGAAATGGAAGTATATATTGATGATATGATTGTCAAGTCACGTAATCACCAAGATCATCTGGGACACTTACGGAAGTTGTTCATTAGGTTGAGAAAGTTTAAGTTGAAGTTGAACCCAAACAAATGTATCTTTGAAGCTTCACAAGGGAAATTGTTAGGCTTCATCATCAGTTAGAGAGGTATAAAAGTCGATCCAGCCAAAGCCAAAGCCATTATTCAGATGTCTGCTCCACACACTGAAAAGGAGGTGCACAGTTTCTTGGGCCACATCTAGTATATCAACAGATTCATTGCTCAACTAACCCCCATTTGTGAACCTATCTTCAAACTTTTGAGGAAGAATACCCCGATTAAGTGGAACAACAATTGCCAGTCTGCATTTGATAAAATCAAGAGCTATTTGTTGAGCCCACCAATGCTTATTTCTCCAGAACCAAACCGACCATTTATCCTATACCTCACAGTACATGACAACTCCATGGGTTGTGTTCTAGGGCAACACAATAAATCAGGAAAGAAAGAGCAAGCCATTTATTATCTAAGCAAATGGTTCATTGATTATGAGACCAGATACACTCCTCTAGAGAAGACATGTCTTGCTTTGGTACATGCAACGAAGAGGTTGCGTCATTACTTTTTGTCATACAAAGTTTTTCTGATATCCCGAATGGATCCTATCAAATATCTATTCGAGAAACTAACCACAACAGGAAGGACAGCTCGGTGGCTCATGATGCTATCGGAATTTGACATTACCTTTATCCCATAAAAAGCAATCAAGGGGCAAGCCATTGCAGACTTTCTGGCTAACGGTCCAGTAGGTGAAACCCTACCAACCAGCATTGATTTTCTGGATGAACATATATTATACATTAAAGTAGAGATGACCAAACTACTAAGATAGAAAATGTGTTTTGATGGGGCAGTCAATCAGAAAGGCAACGGAGTATGAGCAATACTCATATCTCCCACAAATGCCATCATTCCTATTTCCATCCATCTATGCTACCCATGCACCAACAATATTACGGAATATGAGGCTTGTACACTGGCCTAAAAGCTGTAATCAATTTAGGTATCACAGAACTTGAGGTCTTCGGAGATTCAGCATTAGTTCTCTTCCAAGCCACTAGAGAATGGTTCATCAGAGAGGAGAAGTTTCTAGACTATCATGATTGCCTACAAGTTTTGTCCAAAATTTTTGAATATTTAAGTTTCAGTTTGATAACCAGGGGAAGAAATCAGTTTGCAGATGCACTGGCCACACTTGCCTCCATGATCGACATGTCTCACGAGTCTTTGATGAAACCTATCGAGGTCAAGCAGAGGTCAAAACCATCATATTGTTTTCAGATTACTGCAGAAGATCCAAACAGAGAACCCTGGTTTTTCGACATCAAGAGGTACCTAGAAGATCAAACATTCTCTTTCTTGGCATCCAAGAATGATCAACGCACCTTACAAAGATTGGCCACACACTTTGTCCTGCATGGAGGATCTGTATACAAAAAATCTCCACACCATGTCTTGTTAACATGTGTAGACAATTATGAAGCAGCAATTATCATCAATGATATACACGGCGGAGAATGTGGTCCGCACATGAATGGGCTCCTGCTAGCCAAGAAGATCCTACGTCTGGGTTATTACTAGTCAACCATGGAAGCTGATTATTGTAACCATGTGAAAAGATGCCACACTTGCCAGTCTTATGCCAATCTTATCAAGGCACCCTCTTCGAGACTACACAATTTAATTACCCCTTGGCCATTCTCTATGTGGGGTATTGATGTAGTAGGGCCCATGCCCCGGAAGGCAGTAAATGGACATCAGTACATTATAGTGGCTATCGACTACTTCACCAAATGGGTAGAAGCTACATCCTTGTCTACAATCACGATGAAGAACACCGCAAGGTTCATAAGCAAGGACATCATTTGCCGATATGGAGTTCCTAACAAGATCATCACAGACAATGCCACAAACTTTGTAGGAGAAGACCTCCAAGTGCTCTGCCAAAAATTCAAAATTCAACACCACCGGTCTTCTCTATATAGACCACAGATGAATGGGGCAGTAGAAGTAGCCAATAAAAACCTCAAGAAGATCCTACAGAAGATGACCGCAAATCATTCCAATTGGCATGAAAAACTGCCATATGCATTGCTGGCTTATCAGACTTTCATTTGTACTTCCACAGGTGCTACTCCATATTCTTTGGTCTTTGGGACAAAAGCTGTCTTCCAAGCCACAACATTAGTTATCTTCTAAGCCACTGGGGAATGGTTCATTAGAGAGGAGAAGTTTCTACACTATCATGACTGCCTTCAAGCTTTGTCCAAAATTTTTGAATACTTAAGCTTCAGCTTGGTACCTCGGAGTAGAAATCAGTTTATAGATGCACTGGCCACACTTGCCTCCATGATCGACATGTCCCACTAATCTTTGATGAAACCTGTTGATACCAAGCAAAGGTCAAAGCCAACTTATTGTCTTCAGATTACAGCAAAAGATCCAAACAGAGAGCCTTGGTTCTTTGACATCTAGAAGTACCTAGAAGATTAGACATTCCCTTTCTTAGCATCCAAGAATGATCAACACACTTTACAAACATTGGCCACACACTTTGTCATGCATGGAGGATCTTTATACAAAAAGTCTCTGCACCATGTCTTGTTCAGGTGTGTAGACAATTCTGAAGCAACAACTATCATCGATGACATCCACTATGAAGAATGTGGTCCACACATGAATGGACTCATGCTAGCCAAGAAGATTCTACGTCTGGGTTATTACTGGTCAACCATGGAAGTTGATTGTTGTAACCATGTGAAAAGATGCCACACTTGCCAGTCTTACGCCAATCTTATCAAAGCACCCTCTTTGGAACTACACAATTTGACTACCCCTTGGCCATTCTCTATGTGGGGTATTATGTAGTAGGGCCCATGCCCTGGAAGGCAGTAAATGGACATCAGTACATTATAGTGGCTATTGACTACTTCACCAAATAGGTAGAAGTTACATCGTTGTCTATAATCACAATGAAGGACACCACAAGGTTCATAAGCAAGGACATCATTTGTCGATATGGAGTCCCTAACAAAATCATCACAGACAATACCATAAATTTTGTAGGAAAAGACCTTCAAGTGCTTTGCCAAAAATTCAAGATTCAACACCACCGGTCTTCTCCATACAGACCACAGATGAATGAGGCAGTAGAAGCAGCCAATAAAAACCTCAAGAAGATCCTACAAAAGATGACCGCAAATCATTCCAATTGGCATGAAAAACTACCATATGCATTGCTGGCTTATCGGACTTCTATTTGTACTTCCACAGGAGCTACTCCATATTCTTTGGTCTATGGGACAGAAGCTGTCTTGCCTATTGAGGCAGAAATTCCCAGTCTCAGAATCTTAGCTGAAGCACAAGTTCCAGAATCGGAATGGGCACAGACGCGGCATGATCAGTTGAACCTCATTGATGAAAAAAGGCTCAAGCAATCAGTAATGGACAAGCCTATCAGAGGCGCATAGAAAATGCTTTCAACAAGAGGGTCAGACCCAGAGATGTAGAAAAAGGTGACCTCATCCTCAAAAAGATTCTCCCACATGAACAAGCACCCAGAGGACAACCACAACCAAATTATGAAGGGCCTTTTATTGTCAAAGAAAA
>JAOXJP010225738.1:0-11621 GCA_025762735.1 Platanus orientalis | reverse complement strand
TGGATGACCATGGATAGTCCTCTTTGTCAATTCTAGTAGAGCAGTTTATTTTCCTGTTATTTATTTATTTTAGAAGTGATTATTAGTGGTAATTTTGTAATAAGGCCAACAATGCCATGGTTAGTTTAGTTTTTTTGGGTTTTTAGTTGTAATCCCGTTTTTCTCTTTGAACCGAGTTTTTCTATAGCCAAAACTTGACTTTTTTGCTTAATTTTGGTGTTTTTAGATAGGTTATTCAGTTACTTTTCTAATGAGATCAAGATTGCGCAAATCCGAGGTGATTTGGGAAAGTTATGACCAAATTACTAAAAGGTGGTCATTAAAAACGGGAATAGTATTTTTTAGTAAGTCTTAAGTTTATATATTTTAATTTTTAGAAAACTTGGCTAGCAAGTTTAGGATTTTAAGAAATTTTGTGAATAATATTTTATGAGATTATTTGAGATCTTATGGGACCCAATAACTTGGCCAACAAGCCAAACATTATGCCAACCAAGATTCTTTTTTTCTTTAGAAGTCTTATTTATTTGGCAAGTTTATTTCAAAGATCTAGAATCTAGGATTTTATTTTATTTTATTCTCCATGTAATGTCTATTTAAAGGCCACAGTAGATCAATGAAAAACAGTGGAAGATGATAATTTGAAAAGAAGACACATGTGTTGAAATGGGTGTGGTATCCCAAGTTTTCTTTCAACCCCTCACATGAGGCGAGTATTCTACCCGCTTTCTCTCTCTTATCTTTTCTTTTCTTCCCTCTTTTTTATCATTTTTTTTATGTTTAATTTCTCTTCTCAAGACATATCCTACATCATTGAGTAACCTATAGAAAAATCAATTCAACAAAAGTTGCACCAAGATGGTTATAAGGTCGAATCTCCCAAAGTTGCTTCACAACCCTGTTTCACACCTGAAACTGGTAACTCCCTTGAAAACTTGAATCAAAACAATTTTTTTTTAAACTGCCTTTTTATTTGAGTATGGTCGTTCAGCAGTTAGGAAGCTAGAGTAAGGGTTGTCTTGGTTAAAACCCTAACAAAAAGTGTTGGTGATGATCCTCATACAATGAGATCACTTTTAACACAATAAATTTGAAAAAAAATTTGAAAATATGAAAAAGAAGAAGATGAAGATTAACCTTTAACCCAAGGGAAAATGAGTGACCTCCACCACTAGCATTAAACTAGGTGGAGACCTAGACCTATTTCAAGGTTTTAGGGTTCTTCAACCTATGGTCAAAGAAAAAGGTAGAAGGCAACTGAAACCCAAAACATGAGAAACTTTCAATCTTTATTGCATAAGAGATTGGCTGGTCGTGGGCTCTATGAATAGAGTCCCACGGCCAAGGTTTTTTACAATAAATAGAAATTGACACATAAACCCCTCTCTACTACTCCCATGACTAAAATAACCTTGAACTATGAAAAATAACAGAAACACCCCTAAATCACCTATTAGGACTAAAATTCCCTCACTACATATGACAAAAAATAAAATAACATGTTAAGTAACTTTGATTTTATCCAAATTATGTCAATGATGTGTCCTAGATAAGGATGGAGTCAATCGCACCAATTTTTGGAAGGAGACTTTTAATCTTATTCAGCCATGTGTCCTGAATGATCTTTAAGCCGAATTACTATTAATAGTTAAAAAAAATATAGTTTTTAGTCAAGGGAATCAAAACACTTGATTGTCAATAGTCAATTTTAAACTTAGTCGAAGAATGAGTTTCTTTTAAAATCATTGTCTTAGCAGAGGATTAAATCTTTAAGATTTAGATATTACAATTTTTTTTTTACTTGAAGTCATACTGATGTAGCAAAAAAAATAAAAGAAAAAATCAAACATCTTCCCTGCTTAAATTTAGCAGATCCAAAATTGTCTAAAATTGTGAAAATAAACGCTTCGAACAAAGGATATGGAAGAATCCTAAAACAAGTAAGGTGCTAATAACAAGATATGAATGAGAAGAACCCCTGAAACGTTGATAAACTTACACCAACATACTACACGAGTCAACTCAAACAAGTTTGTGAATTACATCATCCTAAAGTAAGTTTTGCACAAACATGACTTGAGAAAGGTGAGGGAAGTTTCTAATTATTTCATAAAGTTTGGTCTTTCTAATTATCTCATAAAGTTTGAAAACCATTGCATTAGCATAACATGATGGAAGAACCAAACTGATGTAGAACCAAGGTTGGCTGCTCTGATACCAAGTTGATGAAGGACCGCCTAGGGATTCAAGAGATCCAAGACTGTATTACAAGTAATTGTGGTGGTTGAATGGTAGGGTTCTGATTTAATGAAATGAAATAAATTTTCCATGATTTTTTTACAGAGAAGAATAAGAAATCATGAAAACAGATTTTCTGTAGATTAAATATTTAAGATGAAAGCTAATAGAAAAGAATTTGAAAAAAGACAAGAAAGGAGAAAATAGAATGAGAAGAATGAGAAGAGAAAAGGAAGTATAATGTGAATGGTGCCTCGTGTACAACAACTCATGAATATTAAAACGTGAACAGTAACTTGAGATGAAGAAAATAGAAGAAGAAAATCAAGCAAGAAGAAGAAGAAATCAGATGAATTCAAGTGAAGAGAGAAATCTTAACTAGGATCACCTAAAATTTCTTATGTTAAAAGCCTTCGACCAAAATAAACTTTCATTCATTCAATAACTTAAAATTATGTGTGTGTATTACACCACCATCACCTTCATATTTATAACACACCATAGAAAAATTATGACTACCAATAAATTACTTAAAATAAAACTTTAAAAAACACAAAACCCGTCATGTTACCCTGCCAGCATTTTGGTCATATCTTTCCCCAATAAAATCGGATTTGCAAGATCTTAGACTAATTAAAAAAAGTAATGGAAAAACCTTCCAAATGACACCAAATCAAGCCAAACAAGTAAAATTTGATCCATCAAATAAAAGCCCAAAAAGATGTTACAGATATAAATTTTCACTTTCTTAAAAAATAAATAGAACCTATTCTACTTAAAAATAAATAAAACCACCCAAAATGTTAGGAAACTAACCTAGATTAATCCAAAACTAACCAAATAATAAACCATTGCAAAACAAAAACTTTAACCAAAAATACCAGGGAAAAAAACCCTTTTATTGAAATCTGGATATTTCTAGGGACTTTTGAATTTGGCCCCCTTGTGAAGCAAAAGGTATACAAAAAGGCCCATAAAACAGCCAAATGCAGTTGCATCACAACTGCCATGAAACATTTAGATACAGACACAACCAAGGGATCAGATCAGGATTTAGTTTAAAATATGACATCCATTTTTTACAATGAAGCAGCTGTATTCTTAAATGAGACATGAGATATACAAAATTTGGTTGGGAACAATAAAGCAGGTCAAGTACCAATCGCCACTTAGTTCATAAGGTTATTGAGACGAGCACCATCAAAGTTTCCCATTGAGCCATAACAGGTGATCAATTCAGAGGAATTACTAAACATTGTACGGGACTACCCTTAAACTCAATTTTAATGGTTGTTCCATGAGAAACCCAGGCCAATCAGAGAATGGTGCTCAGGGACAGAAGGGGATTTTTTTGCAGTTTTACTAAGCAATAAGGGAGTCAGTGATTCTGTAAGAGCCAAGACCAATGTGCTCCTCTTTTGGTCTTAGATTAGCAAGATCATTCAAGTTCAAGAGATTGTCCATTGAGAGAGAGCCATTTGAATCCGGTTTTTAACGGCCCTTGGAGGTTGTCTCGCCTCATCATAGAGATCCGATCTCCAACACTTTGCAAAACATTCTATGGTAGATGATCTGACCAATCAAGGTGTTAGGAGGAATCTTACACACATGACTCATATACCAGTTTGATGGTCTGAGTTTAGAGCATTTGTTGGCCTTCTCTCTCTCTCTCTCTATTTGTATCAATACAAATTCAAAACTGTTCAAAGGAAAGAAGCCTTCCAAAATTACAGAAGTATACATTAAAAAAAAAATCACTTATAGAGACTGGATTCTCAAATAAAAGACATACAATCAGCTTCAAACTCCCTCCTATCCAAGTCCAAATTTTTAGAACAAAAGCCAATCCCAAATGAGAAAGCATATATCCTCATATAACCCTTGTAGAGACTTTTCTTTTTCATCAAAAGTTCTCCTATTTCGTTCTTCCCAAAAGCCACAGAGAAAGGCAAAAGGAACTAACTCACAAAGTATCTTCCCACGTATCGATGGCCAAGTAGCAAAGTACAAAGCTCCAAAAGGCAAATCCAACAAACACCAAATAAACCTTAAAATATATCTCCAAACATCACCAGCCACCTCACAATTAGAAAAACAAATGTGATGAGCATCATAGTTCCAGTGGAAGCAGCCCATGGCCACCCTTGGACAATGGGTATTTTATTGGTTTTTGGCCTAATGCCAAGCACTATAAGGGGAATGGGGGTAACGTTAAGTCTTAATGGCATTGTGGTTATTAATTGAGAGAATAAAAGAGGGGAACTATGGCTGGCAGGCTGATATAATTTTGGGAGGTCTTACGATCACTTAAAAAGGCAAGTCTAAATAGATGATTCCTAGTTTCTAATTAGTTAGTTGAGTGATTTTTAGAAAGTAGCATCTTTTATGTTACTAAGTACATGTTTTAAGTTCTTAGAAGTTTCTACTTCCTATTACAGTTTTTGAAGAGATTGTAATGTTACTAAACATCCAAAATAGCTTGCATTGACCTATAAATAAGGTCTGGCCGATTGGCAGTCGCATGAATTATTGAATTAAAATGAGTTGTTTAGCACTTGTCTTCTTCTCTTGGGTTGAGGGCCTTGAGGCTGGACCTCCCTAACTTTTTTCTCTTCCTCCTACTTTTTTCTTCTCTTTCTTTCACTACTTTCAAACACTGCCACTATTACTATTATTGTAGTGTTGATAGAAGATTCTACTGGAGAAGTATTGTTTAATCGTATACTACTATGTACTGCTGTGGAACAAGTCAATCGATTGATACTTTTGCTGCTGCTGTCTATAAAACGAGGCCTTGAATTGGTGTTCATATTGGAGTTTGCAAGTGTTATAACTGATGGATTCTAAAAGCGTTTATTACTGCAACTAAACTCCACTGCTACTTATGGTTGGAGTACTATTACCTAATGTCTTACGAGCCCAAATAAATTCTCATCTGAGTTGTCTGGGATATTAGTACCCTCGCTGATTAGTGTATTGAGTCCCATCTTCTCTTCTTTTCTTTTCTTTTCTACTACTTCTGATATCAGTCTCTCCTTAAAACCTTCAAGTCCATCTATAATTACTGCTGTTTCTGATCATTATTCCACGGAAAAAAACTGTGCTGTTAAAACATATAACCAGACCTGAGTTTTGAATAGTTCACATAAGTGCAATTCTCGGAATTGTCTGAAATTTTGAGGGTTGATTACTCTTCTATAGACCTATGTGCCTCTTCATTTTCAGCCTAATCAGACTACCCTAGCCTAGGTATTTTGGTAATTTCCTACCTGCTGTCCTATTTTCCAGAATCATCATATTTTAAGTTTATTCTCAATCAAGTGTGACATTTGAGTCAAACTTTGGGCCCGTTACCCACAGGATACTCTAGGGTATTGCTACCCATCCTGTATCAGAATGACACATCCTCCTCCCCTACTTGCACATTAGACATTAGCTATTTGTCAACCGAAAGCTGTGCCTCCTCAACGTGTCCACTTTTAACACCAATTAAATTAAAGCAACCAAGATGAGAAAGCTTCCAACTACAAGGGCTATGCTTACCCTAAATTTTACCAAATGACAATGCCTCCACTTCTCCACTAATCAAAGCATTATAAAAGGATTTCCCTGCAACTACCCATTTAGCATCCTCACCCACATCACCCTTTCTTTCTAGTAAAATTTCCAGTTATCCCAAAAAAAAGGAAGAAGAATATGCTGCCTGATTATAGAACACCACACCACCTCATTATTTTGTATTCCAAAACATTGATTGCTAGTCATCTCTACGCAAAGAACCAACCTATAAAGCCTTGGGCAAGTCCCACAACACTACACCAATCATGTTCTGAAAAGGACATCAGATATCGTGACGCACCTTCTAAAGTGTAACAACATAGGAGGAGGAGAAGCCTTTCACTTTGGTTTGAGAGCACAGCCCATGTGGAGTCTACACACATCAGCCCATGTGGGGCCCACTTGGAACCTTTCTTGATAAGGTCGTGGCACGCTACATGGAGTTACATTGGAAATTTTTTTACTTTATTTGCTGTTTTTACATTATTTCAGCTTTTATTTTTAAGTTTTACATAGGATAGGACATGGCTGTTCTTTAGTTTATTTGTTTAGGGGTATTTTGGGAAGTGAGCATATGTTATGGATTTTTGGATGGAACAACTTGTAGAAGTCGAGTGTTATATTTTTAGAAAGAGGGGAATGACAGCCTTGGGTTTTTAGAAGGTGCAATGGTTATATAAGAGGGGACTCGTATAAATTTCTTCTCATTGATTGATGATTGATCGAATAAACTTCTATTGCTTTGCTGCTCACGACTGAGTGCATTCCAAAAACCTGCAACTGGTTTCCCTGGGTGAGACTCCTAGGGTTGAGTCCTTGGTGAGAGACCAAGTTGTTTGTGTGGTGTGAAACCTCAGTGACCAGGTATTTCTTCTTCCTCTTCTTCTTCTTTTTTTTCTTTGTTTCTTGGTGGTCTCAATTTCAAGAACTTAAATCTTGGGGGCCTTTATTGATTTCTTGAAACCAAACTTGTTGTTTGTTTTCAACTAGAATCAACTCCTTTCAAGAAACCACGAGATTCATTCTTCACATCAGATATGATCCGGGTAATGGGGAGAAAATCAGATTTTGGGCAGACGTGTGGTGGGGGGATCTTCCATTGTGCCAGAAGTTTCATCGTATCTGCCCTATCTCTTCTAAGAAAGGTTCCCCAATCTCTTGCTTCTATTCCATGTCCTCCCCTGGCTCGAATCTTGCTTAGGATTTAGGTCTTCATAGAGGATTACGTGATTTGTAGTTTGAGGAAGCCTCTGCCCTTGCATGTCTCCTCTCTGACATATTAATTAATCCGTTGGCTCAAGATTCATGTTTGGTCCCTTTCTTCTAATGGTCTTCACAAGCCATCTTGTTGTCGAAATTTTCTTATTACTCAATCTATTCATCCATGTCCTTCACCGGTTTTTCCTGCTAAGGCGGTGTGGAAAAATTCTGTTCCGCCAAGATACAAGGCTCTTTGTTGGGATGTTGCACATAAAAGTGTGAGCACTTGTGATATGCTTTAGCGGAGGCTAAAAGGTTGGTGCCTCCCCCCTCATGTTTATCATCCTAGCCTCCAAGAAGGGGAGTCGACTAACCATGTATCTATACATTGTCCTATTGAATTTGACATATGGTGTTACTTCCTTAACATTTTTGGTGTCTCCTTAGCCTTCCCACAGGAGATTGCTGATTTTCTATAGCAGCGGTCTCTTGCACCTTTGGCAAATGGAACTACACTCCTATCGTCACTATTTGGACAATTTGGGAGGAGTGGAATCAAAGAATTTTTCATGGAAAGAAAAGGGACTTCTCTCAATTGATCACAGTTATACATATTTATATTACTCACTAGGAATCTGAGGAGTCCATATTCCAAGGTATCACAGTCAACAATCTACTCAGGAATTTGTCCATCATTATCAACACTGTCCCCTCACAGGACAACAATATCTCATCTTTGGTCACCCCAATGGGTTCGGACCTGAAACTAAACTTTGATGGTTGTTCAATGGGTAATCCGGGGCCTTCTAGATTTGGGGGTCTAATTTCGGACTCGTCAACGGCTTGCTTACTAGCATTTTTTGGGCCTTTGGGAGTGGGTGATGCCATTCTTGTGGAAACTATAGCTATGTTGTTCGGCATTAGGTTGATTCACGCTAGGGGTAACATCGATCATGTTACTCTGGAAAGAGATTCGGCAATTGTGATTAGTTGGTTGAAGGACGCTAGGAAGGGCCCCGGAGGGTCGCATATCTTCTCAAGGAAGCGGTTTTTCTTGTATCATCATTAAACATCTTGTTCGCATGGATTCCAAGAGGGGCCAATTCGGTGACAGATGCATTGACCAAAAGGGGAGTTAATAGGGACTCTACTATTACGGGAAATCTTATGGATGTAACATGTGTTTAGTATTTTATGAGGGGAAATTTTATGGATGTAACATGTGTTTAGTATTTTATGAGGGGTCCCCTTCGTGAAAGGATCCCTCTTTTCCTTCTCTCTCTTTTCTATTTTCTCTCTCTTGCTCTTGTATCTCGCTCTCTTTCCTCTGTATCTGTTTCATCTTTCCCTCTTCTATAAAGTTCACCAAGTTATTCAGAAAGAAAAAAAAAAACCTTTCCCTGGACTCTGAGGCTGACCATTCCTTCACCCCTCCTTCTCCAAAACCTAAACCCAAAGCCTTATACCCTCCGGTTATCCTCTGTAGAAGTTTTCTGTAGAGTTTAGACCTAGTGGGCCTGGCTTAGAGCCATTGAAATCTCTTCTGCAGAGGTCCTTTTACAAAACCCCTCTATTCTCCAATAGCTTACTGCATAGTTTTCTGTGGGGTCTATATCCTGCGGACAGGCCTGGGAATCATCTACATTCTCTGCAGTCTTTTTTTTTTCTGTAAACCCTTACTAATCTCTTCAGTCTTACTATGTTTTTTTATATTCCCTTAATCTGTTTCATACCCTAAAATCCTGCCGAGAGTATCCAGAATTCCTCTTACACCCTGCAGGCCTGTAACTAATAAAATCCTGCCCTTTTAGTACTCTACTCATCATTCCCTGAACTGCAGAATCTGTTAAACCAGATCTGACATCTTCAACAGTCCCAATAAGCATATTTTCTTCTGTTACATAACCCTGCAGATCATATCATACATATATATCTCCTTAGATCTGCCCCTGCAGTCCTGTTATTGAGTTCTCTATGCAGATCAGTGATTTGCAACCATTTTTTTTTTTCGATCCATAGTGAGCATTTGGGTACTGCTGTGCATTCCTTATTGGACCTGCTGCCTTTCTTTACGCTATTGATTATCTACTGCTGTCTACTTTTTCGGTCTCGATATATAAAACTATTAGGTTCTTCTTTAAATCTGATTTTAGGGAAGAACTGTGTAATTGAATCTAAGTCTGATTTAGTTCTTTATAAGTTTCTTGAACTTGGCATAACATAAAGGTTCAATATTCATCTAATTTCTGATTGGAATTCAAGTGGACATGATTTGATGAGTAGGAATCTTGTTTCTACCTGTTTATTGCTTTGGTTAATCTCCTAAGAACTAAGATCTCTACCCGCATCATATGTCCATGCATCCTACATCATGTTCCCAAAATCTCACCCTCTTAGTTCCCCACCTTTTTTTTTTTTGAATGAAGTGAGTAAAACAAATTCATCATGGCCACATTTCTTTCAACATAAAACAGCCGTGAAACAAACTTTTACGTCACAATATTTATTTTCAGATATTTGTTTGATCAGAAAACAAAAGAGAATAAAAATTTGTTAGTGAGGCCCAACATATTATGCCCTATGGGGTAAAATAATTACCTAAAAATCAGACGTAAATTGCCTATGCCTGATTTTTGTCACTGCTCTGGAAATGTCCCCAATGGTCTCAAAATCAAGTGCATGAGGGTTTCTCATGGTCTAAAAAAACACTCACCTCCCTCACAACCTCAAAACCCTAATTTTATCTCATTCCTGAATGATAAAAAGAATAGGTTACTATTTATGCTTGTGTGATAAACTCCAACAATTTGAAAAAAAGAGTAAAAACTCTTTGGCTCTGCTCAACGGCAAAACACAAAACGTTGAGATTCACTGGTGACACCCACGTGTTCGATCTACATCTCGCTTGGGAAACTAGGATTTCAATGTTAATAAAGCAAGAATCAAGGTGAAGTGGTGAACTGCTCAATAGCTACAATTTTTATATGGCAGAGACACTACAAACTGCAAAAAGGCTCAAAGGATCAACCAATCCCCATTGGATTGGCAGATCCTTGAAGCCCGTTGGAATCTTCTTCTCTTTGTCTATTCTTCCTCTTCTTCTTTTTTAACTGCAATTGGACCTCCATCAATATGCCTATTCTAGATCAATTTTGCATATCATACCCTCTAGAATCCTGGAGTCAATGTGATTACTTGCTATGGGCATCCATCAGGTATATGCAACCCTCCCCCTCTCTAAAGAAAGCTCCTTGATATGCCCCAACCACTTCTCCCATATACTCTTTCAGCCTCCATGAAAACACCTTCTCCATGATCTTAAAAGGACTAGAAACTAGGCTACTAGGTCTATAATCCAAGTTTCCCTGTCATTCTTTGCTATTAAAAAATATTGTATTTGATGCCTTGTTCCACTTACCCCTTCTCCTCCGGCCAAAGCAATGTATTATGTATGAGCGCTGAGGTCCTTGCCTTGCTTCAAGGTCTTAAAGTTCAATAAATGGCTTAACCTTCGCAAGATTAATGCAGAGGGATTCAAATCTTGTAATTAATTGCGCTTCATGTTCTAAGGACAGTTCATGGAAACTTTCCCATTCATCAAAGAAGCCCATAGGTCAGAATCCACATTGAACATCTCATTCTCTCAAGTTCCTCATTCTCCAAGTTTCAAGCTCAGCTAATCATTTACCAAAAAGTTAAACAACCTACCACACTTGATGAGAATCAACAATGGCAATGACAAATAAAGTTAACCACCATACCTCTGAGCAACCTCCTTCCGGACAGTGTATCGGATTTTCTTGTCAAAGCATCGCTCTTTCCTCTTTTCACGGAACCTAACTAAGGAAGCAATTCTTCGTGAAAGATTTGAACGTCGTGGGGCATCACCAACACCCTGGAGAAAATTGCAGATAAAACAATGAAAACATACAGAAAATAAAACCAAAACTTTTACCATATTCTTAGATAGAAAAATGTACAGCTTCAGAAATACCCTGTTGTTATGATAAGGCACTTCAATGGTAGACACACCAGTAGGTATGTCACGCCCTCCCAAAAGCAATAGTACAGCTTGAACCTGTTGTATGCACAACACCAAAAAGATAAAACATGTTTGAAAATAAACTCAATTGAAAATAGAACTTAACATTGCAACATGTTAAAAAACTTTTAAGGTAATTGGCAGCAGGAAAGGTAGAAGACATGATAAACAGAATATGTTGGATGTGTTTTTTTATGAATAATGAGAATTCAATAAGGAAAAAAGGATTGATACATGGAAAAGAAGGGAAAGAAAAAAAAAGGTTACTGGCCAAAGAGTATGGTCAAAACATTGATACAAAGGCAATAACCCCAACGATACATTTCGAACCTCCTAACACCAGACTTCACAAACAAACACCACCACCAAATCGCCTTGCTAGGCATCCCTGAAAAATAAATGCCCACCGATTGCATTAACATGTAAATTCTTTTAATATATGCAAGAATCTCCACAGCCTCCTCTTGGTACCCATCCCCTCAATTATGTGCATTGTGAGAGCCTCCCCCCCCCAAAAAAAAAAATATATATAAATATATATATATATATATACATATATATATCGAAAAGATAGCAATCTATA
>JAOXJP010225737.1:0-11621 GCA_025762735.1 Platanus orientalis | reverse complement strand
GTTTCTAATTTGTGACGGGTCTTCAGGGATTTACCGAGGGTTCAATTTTGGAGAGAAAGTGTCTTTTGGGGGTGTGAGGGTAAAATGGTATTTTCTCTAGCCTATTGTGCTTTAATATGGGAGGACTTATGAAGGTTGGAGAATCCTGGAGAAAATGGGTTAAATAGCCTGAAGTTGAGTTTTTTAGAGGTGTATGGGTAAAATGATAATTTACTAGTCCTTTGGGATTTTAATGTGGGAAGACTTGTAAAAGTCGGCAAATTCAAGATGGATTCATTGTGGAAGGACTATTGAGGAGTTCTAGAGAAAATGAGTTTAAGTAAGCCTTAATTAGATTTCTAAGGGTGTAAGGTAAAATGGTAATTTATCAGCCTTTTGATGCTTCAATGCGAGAAGCATTGTGTAGGTTGGAAAATTCAAGATGGCTTTATTGTAAAGGATTCAGGAGAAAATGAGTCTAATAGGGCTCAATTGGGATTTCTGAGAATGTAATTTGCAAGCCTTTTGATGCTTTAACGTGAGAAGGCTTATAAAGGTTGAAAAATTCAAGAGTGCTTTACTGTGGGAGGATTTATGAAGGCTGAGGAGTCCTAGAAAAAATGAGTCCCATATATTGAATTTGAGTTTTTTAGAGGTGTAGGGGTAAAATGATAATTTACCAGCCTTTCGGTGTTTCAGTGTGAGAAGGTTTATAAAGTTTGGCAAATTTAAAGTGAAAATAGAGATGATAGTTTAAAACTTGGACCCTCGTAGTCTTAGGATGTTTTCTAGAAAAAATAGGGTTTAATCTAATTGATCCTTAGGTGGAGTTTGGACATTGATATTGCATTTGCGACAACAATATCTTTTGAGAATGCTTAACTATTTTGGGTTCAGGGGAGTCTAAGATTTATCTGTTTCTTGTTGTAATGAGCCCATCTGACTCCATTAATTAGCCCGAGTCAAAATTTTGGTACTGACAAGCCCCGTCACAGGATTAAGTGTGACCACCGGGCTAAGTGTGTCATTGACACTTTGGGCCTACTCACAAGGCTAAGTATGAGAAAGTACTTCAAACATACTCTTTGGTTTACGAATATTGACCCTACTTCTAGGGATTAAACATAAGATCAGGGTCCTATCATTGGGGTTACAACAATGACATTGACCCTAGTCATGGGGTTTGACATGATATTAGGACCCTACCCCTGGGGTTAACCAGAGCATACAGATACTTTATATTAAACCTTTGGACCATTGAACATTAAACCTTCTGAATATCGAACTTTGAACACTTTGGACCATGTGAACTTTGGACCTTTGAACATTGAACTTTGAAAACATTCTAAATCATCTAACATTGGATCATTTGAAACTAATATGTCATCGAACTTATAAGCTTTGAACACCATATTGAATTACTCATATGGACACCGATTCTTATTTGGTATTTAGTATTCAACTTAAAATTGTGAAGTCAGAATTCTTCATTGAACTTAAAACTTGTATTGAACCTTCAACTTTAGTTTGATATTTGATTATTGTTCAGTTTATGCTAACATGATTACTATTAGTATTTCGACCTCTATTTAGTTATGTATTAGCCTTTGGACATGTTAATACTCAGATTTATTATTATTTTCATATTGTTTATAATCAATTAGATTGTTTACAAGTTGGAATTAACTCGGCCATTTTGTTTTCAGATTGACTATTATTGTAAGTCCTCCATCTGAGAGACTTGCTATGATATCCTCAGCTTTCTCTTTATTTTACATTGTTATTTTGGACATGTTTTAAAACCATTTTATTTCGGGTCCATACTTTTGGCATAATGGTTATTCTATTTTTCCTTTGTTTTGTGATTCAGGTGAAAAGACACCTTATTGAGGTGGACTGTTGACTCCTGTATTATGTGGATGTGTAAGTACTATTTTGGATTGATATTGGAGATTATAACATTTACTATCTGCTGCTACTATTGATTATTGGGCTATTGTGATATATGTGATATTGATGTACGCTTTTGCAATTATCAAATTATGAGTGTGAATACGCTTATGTAAATTATTAGATATTGAACAATAAACGTATGATTATTGAATTATGAACATCGAATTGTAAACATTGATTTTCAAATCAATGTAATATAATGATTTGAATCCGAGGTGCTTACGAATCCATATCCAAGTCCAGGTTTGGGGGCATTACAATATCATCATCCTGAGAAAAACCCAAATGCATTGCTTTGTTTGATTGATCAATTATGCACATAGATCAAAACCTAAAGTTGTTTTTGATTGGTAATGATCTTTTTGATCAATCATCTATTATATAATTTGACTTTTTAAGTCTCTGGGTCCTCCAATTCCAATCTAGTTTAGGTCCATTCTCTCTTATAATATTCTTTAGACATATAAAGTTCAAAAGGTAATTTTTTGGTCTTTAGAGAATTGAGGTTTATCCTCTTACTCACGAATGCCGATGGTTCCATAATTATACACATGGTGTCAATTTGGGTCTCTAAAACTTACCTAAATTGGGTGTCAGGTGTTATAGGATTAGAGTGGGTTTGAATCATCTCCAATTGGAGATATCACTTCAACAAAATTTAGCACATGACACGAAACCAGACAAAGGTTTCTTAGTAAATACACGTGTTTTTTTTAACACAAAAGGGTGCTATAGTAAATGCACAATAGAGAACTACAAATCTATACATCAAATTTCCATTTGTCAATCATCACGTCAGGTGCTGGATTTGTACTAGCATGACATCTCTCCATTTGCATTGAGTTGGAAAATATTTAGATTGTTGACATCCGAGTCAGCCCCATACTCCACTGACTATGCTGACTATGTGCATATGCACCCATAACTAGTGGTTTGCAGGTGCAACCACAATTAGTAATTTTAATGAGAAAAGTCCAGAACCATATATCAGGAATTATTTCATTATCTCAAATTTATTTATGAACCATCCAATATCATCTCTTGCAAGTATATGTAAGGCTGTCAATTAGGTCTAGTTGGCCTAAAGGCCAACATGTACAACCCAAAAAAATAGACGGGCTGAGCCAATAAAACTTCATGTTGAACCGAGTTCAGGCCTAACTTTTAGGCTCAAAGTTTTATTCAGGACGAGTTCAGCTAGGCTCAATTTCATTCTTATACCCGGCCCGGCTCAGTGCAAAGTAGTTAACAAACAAGGTTTTTATTTAGCTGTTGATATTATATTTGCATGTTTATTTTTATTTTTGTAAGGACATCAAGTTTGTAGGTTTATAACAAACTTTCCATCATTAAATAGTTCAATGTGTCAATGTTCAAAAAGGTCCATGTAATATGCATTTAAGGCCAGTTATATATGGACTCAAAATCAGCCCAAATTTTAAGGAAAGAGTTTTAAGTTTGGGCTGCCCAAACTTGACCCAACGCCCATTGTTTTTAAAACGAACCAAGTTCGGGCTGACCTTAGCCCGACCCAATTGACAACCTTAAGTATATATCTTCTCAACGTGACATGTGGCCAAAAACAAAGTGGAACATTTCAACGCCAGTTTAACTTCATGATCTGCTAACTCGTGGTTAATGATGGATTAAAAATCTAAATGAAAAAAAATACTTGCACCCTCACACAGAATCCACCCTATTCCTCCCAGCAAGGCTTTTCTATGCTCGGCGTATGCAAATGCCTAGGTCAAAGGGTGGCCACATCAGCGATAGAAGTGATTCACACACGCCCCCAAAATGTGAAAATCACTTTTGACGCTGACATTTCCACCCGCTTGACCATCAGCGGACATCGGCGCAGGTTAAGGGTCAGCGTATAAAATCCTCACCGTATTCCTCCCACTCACTTCCCTTCCCACACACTAACGTGAGCACCTTTCCACCAATCAGCGAAACGTCTTCCCACTTATCAGCAATACACCAAGAGATAGTTTCTACCGAGAGTCCTTGTTTCGGTGACACATCGAAAGTGGGTTTATAGAGAGATTCCTTGTTTCCGATGACACATCCTCTTCCCCCACCGAGATCTTCCCATAAACTGGTGACAAAACACACGACTCATCTGCAGTCCCAACTACTAGTATTCTTCCTCTTGTCTTATGCAATTAGTTTTACTAACCCAAACGGTTGTGCAATAACTCTTTTTTTTTTTAAGGGAATTAAAGATTGATAAATTTTGTTAGGGTTTTGGTTATGTAACTCAAATTTCTTCATGACTCCAGTGAATTATTCTTCCTTGTCAATATGTATTTTTAAGGGTCTTTTTATATTTTATTTTTAAAAGGTTTTTTCAAAATCTTTTTTTGGTTTTGTTTTTGGCAAAGAGCATAAGCTCAATTTCATTCATCAACTAGAAATCTCATTACAAATATCCACGGCTAAGATGGAAGCAATTCTTTGAGGGGGATGAGTTCTGTTCCATTTGAAGGAAAGATGTTCCTTGGATTCCATAGCTGACATAGAATGAGCAGCTTTATTGCATTCTCCTAGAACATAAGAAATGAAAAATTGGGGTTTTTGACTAATAAGATAACGACAATCCTTGATGATATGATTAATTCTCCATGGGATGTGGGCATTTTTATCATTGTTCAGCCGAACTAAATTGCTGCAATCTCCTTCGATGTAGATAGGCACAGATGGAAGACCCTCCACTAATTTCAGCCCCAGAAGGAGTGCCATTGCTTCTGTTTCTTCTGGACTGCATGGATCGAGAACACTTGTTTCCCCCAGATGAATGAGCCTGATGAATCTCGAGCAATGACTACTGTTGCATTTCGAATACGAGCTGCTCCATCAACATTAATTTTCATGGCTTCAAGAAGGGGTGCCATCCAATGATGATCCTTCTTGTTGATCGAGATTGAACCATTTTTGAGCTGGGGAGGGATCCAAGTTTTGGGAGTAGTCTTTGGCCATTTGAGATGTTTTTTCAAGAATTTCTTCAGCCATGAATGAATGATTCTCAAAGGTCAATTTATTTATTGCCTTCCATATACACCACATGATTATTGCTCCGTGAAAGAAAATCATATTGTCTTGAGGTGAGGAAAGCCATGTGTTCACCCATCCTTTGCAGGATTTGTTGCAATCTCTAAGCCTAAGGCCCAGAGGAGGCCCAAACTAGACCTCCTTAGCCATATCACAATCAAAAAATAAATGATCTTCTGTCTCTTTCATCTTTCCGCAAAAGGAACACGATGTGTTAAGGTTGGCAATGAAATTTCCTAGTTTTGCTTTTAGAGGCAATGCACTATAGAGGCATTGCTAAATAAATATTAGGACTCTAAGAGGTGTTTTGAAACCTTCCTTCTAGAATTTTTGCCAAAATTTTTTGTGTTCTGCTTAATCTCTTCCTGAAGTGGAACCCGTAGAATCTGCTAAAAATTTATACATAGATTTGGCTGAGAATATACCTGAGGGGGTCTTTGTCCAAATCAGTTCATCCTCTTTATTATGATCTTCATTGGAGAGATGAATCTAGAGGGTTGCAGAGGCTGTAACACTATTAAATAGAGAATTGATGTAGGCTTCATTCTAGGAGTGTGAATCTTGATTGAATAATTCTTTGACTTTTTTTGGGGAGGAATGACCTGGTGTCTCAAACTCACATAACATCTACAGGTTGGGAATCCAGGGGTCCTTCCATATATGAGTGTTGAATCCTGAATTGATTAGCTAGCAAGATCTCTCATTGAGAATTTCTCTCCGTTTTAGGATGTCTACCCAAGTTTTGTAAGCTAATTTAGGACAGTTCCCCACTCAAAATCTTTCATTGATATTTGGCCTTGAGAATTTTGACCTAGATTGCTTCAGAGTTTTTGAGAAATCTCCAGCCAACTTTGGAAACCAAAGATTTGTTAACAAAATATATGTTTCTGATTCCCAGACCACCTATTGATTTCTCTAATTGAAAGTACCTCCATGCTTTAAGATAGAAGTGGTTCTCTCCTCGTTTGAAACCCCACTAGAAATCACGTTGAGAAGAATTTAGTTTCTTACAAACCTCTTTGGCAGAATATTGGTAGCCATTAAGTACACTGGGATGCTTGTCAACACTGATTTTATCAAAATCAATCTCCCGACATGAGACAGTAAACGTGATTTCCATCCTGAGAGCTTTGATTCAACCTTTTGCAGTAGTGGTTGGTAACTATTGGTTTTAGAAGGGCTTAGCAGAAGGTTTGTCCCAAGGTATTTTTCCTCAGTCTCTATCTTTTTGACTTCCATTAAAGAGATTAGTTCGTCCACTTTATCTTATCTCACATTTCAGCTGAGATGAATAAAAGATTTTTCATAGTTAATTTTTTGGCCATACCATTTCTCGTACTTGGCTAACACCTCCTTTGAGGAGTTGGGTTTGTTATTTCTTGTGTAGTAGTTGTGTAAGAACTTCAACACACATGATAAATAGATATGGAGAGAGTAGAAAGCCCTATTTTATGCCTCTTGTTGTTCTAATAAATCCTTCAAGAGCACCATTTATCAGAACAGAGAAGGAAGTAGAAGTTACTCCCTCCATTATCAGTTCAATAACTAAAGAGCTGAAGCCATAATTTTGCAAGGTGGATTGGAGAAAGCTCCATTCGATTCTATCATGCGCCTTGGACATATCTAGCTTGAGAGCAAAGGCACCTTCCCATCCCCTTATCTTTCCCATAGAATGAAAAAAAGTTCTTTGGCAATAATCACATTGTCTGTTATTTGTCTGCTTCCTACAAAAACATTTTGCTTTGGAGAAATAAGCCTGTGAAGAATAGACTTTATTCAGTTGGCAAGTATTTTGGAAATAACCTTGTATAGCACATTGCATAAAACAATTAGCTGGTAATTCGAAGGATATTCATTATATGTTTTTTTTGGAATCAAGACAAGTTTAGTATGATTCACTTGACAATGAAGTTTTTTGTTATAGGAGAAATTATGCACAAAGCTTACCACATCATTGCCAATGAAATCCCAATATTTTTGGTAGAAGAGTGCAGGAAGACCATCTGGATCAGGAGCTTTCCATGGATTCACATCCTGGATTACTCGCTTGATCTCATCTTCATATGGTACTTTTGCAATGCTAAGATTTTCTTCTTTAGTAATTGACTCCTTAGTTAGATCAAAGTTTGTAAGCATTAAATCTAGATTTTTTGAACTGAAAATATCCTTGAAGTATCTATTGAAAGTGGAAGTAATTTTATCAGGAAATGCAGCACATTCTCCATTTCGAGATCAAATGGTAGATATTCTATTATTCCTTATTTTATTTATAGTTATTGCATGAAAGAATTTGGTGTTTCTGTCACCTTCGTTAATCTAAGAAATTCAGGATCTTTGCCTCCAATATATTTCTTCATTGTGAAGTAGTTCATTGGAATTGATGATCAACAATTGTTCCTCCAACCTCTCAGCGCCTGAAAATGTGCCTGATTGGATTTGTGAAAGCCTGTCTTTAATAGAAGGGTTCTCCTTTTGGACATTGCCGAAGTGCTGCTTACTTCATTTTGAGGCGATTTTCTTGTAATTGTTGACCCTGGCTCCATGTCTCGGAAAATTCATGAAAATTGTTGTTGGTGAGCCACATTGCTTCAAATTTAAAAGTTCTATTTTTTCTATATCTTCCCGATTTCTCTACGTTGAGAAGGATAGGGTTGTGGTCACTGTTGATTGTTGGTAAATGAATAATTAAAGCGTCTGAAATTTGAGTCTCTAACTGCAGTTTGCAAAAGCTCTGTTTAGTCTTTCACGGATTAGGAATTGACGTGGAATCGTTTGCATGTTTTGTAGAACTCAACCATCATAGAAAGCTAGATTTTTAGCACTTCTTAGTCTAGAATTAAGTAGTGGTTAAAAAAAGAAGCTATACTAGTTCGGGTTACTATGGCCCATTTAAATTATTTGGAATAAATAATCATGAAGAGTATTTATCTCTAATATCCATCTTTGTTCTCCATTTATTTATTTAATTTTTAATTTACACTGATTCCAAATCGTTGCATCTATTTGTGTTCCTGGTACTCTGAAATCCCTCAAGTCTTTCTTATAAATGACTTTGAGTAACAAATTGAAGGCATTCCATTCGTCCACTCCTCGGAATTTAATGTTAGATCGGTTCATTTTGGTGTTTCCAACCTCAATTCATTAATTGTCACCTACTCTCATCTGCTAGCTTGTCATGCTTTTACAAGAGAGAGAGAGAGGACAATGAAGTTTATAAAATGGGTCTAATAAAACAATCAAGTTTTGTTTTACAATATATTTTTTTTATTGCAAGGAGGACCCCGGATTACAATCTTTGGCATTCCACTCAATTTTTTGATTAGTTTTAGGGTTGTTAATGATTCATGAGGCGAGCCTGAGTTCAATTTTCGAGTTAGGGAGCCGAGGGAAGAACCTCAATTTCGCTTGTTTAGTTAAACGAACTTGTGATGAGTTGAGTTGCGGTAAGAATTTGGCTATTTAAATACTATATTATACGAACACCCAAACAAACAAACAAACTATTTTGTACATAATTACATCTTAAACTGTTTTTTTTTCTAAAAATATAAAGATATCAGATATGATCTCGGAATCAAAGGAATTATGAGTCTGTGACTAACAAATTTGGCCTTACATAAACCTATATAAAGCCAAATATAATCCTCTAGCATTTTATGGATTTGCCAGCCGAGCTTGACCCTTATTTCAAGCTTGCAGAGCTGACCTGCAATTGAGTTTGTTTGGAGTAGAGCTGTACTAGGCTCAGCTCCTATATATATATATATATATATATATATAGTTTAGTTTATTATAATATAAGCTATTAGGCCTCAACTAGCTGTATCTATAGCCTTAGGAAGCAAATTTTGGTTCATCGATTATTAGTCTTTGATTCGGACTTAAAACACTAAACTTGAATTTAGTGAGCCGAGCAGAGCCTGAGCTGAGTTTGTCTCAATGTTAATGAGTCAAGCTAACTTGGCATCTCAGTGTCAAACCTGAGCCTAATGGCTCAGTTCAACTCTTTTTGGATACAAAATAAATGTTCTGTCCAAGACACCAGGGGACGCCATATGGAATAAATTGGGTGAAAGTTAGATGAAATTTCCACCCATTTTATTCCATATGAGGTCTCCTGGTGTTTGGACACCAAATCTTTTATTTCTTAATGTGATTGTTTTCTCCTGGCCAGGATTGGGTGTACAGGACACTAGGGGGTTTCACATGAAAGGGAAAGGATTGTGTAGGATTTTGTGTCCAGTATGGTGACCAGGACACCGGGGGGACGTCATGTGGAATAAAATGATTGGGTGATGTATTTTTTGAATATGAAATATACATTTTATTCCATATGACGGCCCCTGATGTCCTGACACACCAAATCCTGGATAGAACATCCTTTCCCATAGGTGGGAATTTAAAATTTCATCTCTTCCCTACCCATTAGATTTCGTCCTCCGGTACTTACCTAACATGAGACTTCACAGGAGACCCGATTCACACGATACGCGTTGGAGGTAGTGCTCTAATGTCCACGTTGAACAACTCCATTTCAGATTCCTACAGCAGTCGGTCACCTGTTGTTGGTTGAAAATCGAATTTAACAGCACATGCGTTCTCACTTGGCTAGAAAAAAGGAGACGTGTAGAAACTATAAATCTTTCTTCCAGAAATGAACTTATAATGCCCGATGTCACGCTTTTGAAACCCATTATTAATTAATGATACAAAAAGATTATCAATACTGCCTTATCTGCTTAATCTTTTCTTTTTGGGCATGGTTTCTTGGTTTTGATTCAATGTATCTCTTTTAAAGGACCTTCCTTCTTGAACTTTTCCTGTCTATACTCTATACAATGGTTTGGATTGTGGATTTCTTTTATATATGAATGAAATCCACCAACTGGTTCTCTATTCTCTTTCTTGGTCTTGCTCTTCTTTTCTTCTTCCACAGAAACCCATCTGCTTCTCTTCAAAACATGGCCGAAGATATGCCCAAATCCGTTTATGATTTCACTGTCAAGGTATTTGGGTTTCTTTTCTTTTTTTCTTTTTTCCTTTTCTTCTTAATCACACTTATTATTCCATCTTAAGATTTTTGTTTCTGTTGAATGCACTGTTCTGGTTTGCCTTTTTTTTGGGTTTTCATCTGAGCAGGTTCAGTTCATGTTTGTTTCAGCATCTGTTTGTCTTTCTCTTATGAGTTCCTTAATTGTTGAGTTTTTGTGGATTGATGATGCTGAAGAAGTTTCCTTCGTTGATTATACACTGTTATCCATTCCCTTATTAGCCTCTGTATCTATTTATAATTATTTTGGCTTTGCAATCTGAGTTGTAGATGAGAGATGCAACTAGTAAGTTTAGTAATACAGGTTACATGGGTTTAGTGAAATTTTGGAAATTTTGCATTTGTTTCTTCTTCCCTTTTATTATCTTCTTCAATTTTTTATTTTATTTTATTTTTTAAAATTTGTGATTTGTAGATTTGAAGCCTTTCTTACTTATTTCTTGCTTTGTTTCTACTTCTGGGCTTCTGGGTGATTGGTTTCTGGTTCTACTGGTTTTTCTTTCCTTTTAATATGTATTTAAAAAATTTAGATTGGAAGCTGCTCCTCTTTCTTCTCCTTTTTGTTGTATATGTTTACTGATTTAATGGGTAATTGAACTGAAATGCAGGATATTCATGGCAATGATGTTAGCTTGAGTACTTACAGTGGAAATGTTCTTCTAATAGTGAATGTTGCATCAAAATGGTATTTTATTTTATATATATATATATATATATATATATATATATTTCTTTTTCTAATTCAATTATAATATGAGCTCTAATTTCTTCTTCTTGGTGTTAGTCTTCTATTTCCACTCTTTTTATTAATTGGATGTACCTCATTTACTAAATATTGCTTGGGTTAACTTAGATAGATTGCATTGACAATTTAAAACTCTCTCTGCCCAATCTGAATTTTCTGGGGCAGTGGTTATATATTTGCCTTAGGTGAACTGTAATATTTTCACTATGATTGTGGCTTTTATTCTTTGATCATCTATGATTGTTAAGATACATGGATGCTATTTAGCTTGGACGGTTAATTCATTCTATGAGGAGCCATGTCTTGAACTGAGACTAAAAGCAATAATGATGCTTCAGATCCTTATATGATTGTCACCCTGCTGAACATAATTTTCAAGTTTTCAAGACATAATCAAGAACTCAAGCTTTTAAATTTGCAAAATTTTCTATTCTAAACTTTTGAGTATGATCTATCCAATTGAGACCCAGGTCAAGTTGAAGGGCTTAGTCTGATTATTTAAACCTCAAGAAAACTTGATTGAGTACTTAAAGGGTTGCTCAAGTACTACAAAATCCCAGATGGGCTAGAGCAGTATCATTAAACAAAAAGCGCAATTAGGTTTTCACTCCACACTTGGGATGACTTTAGCTTCCTGTTAATTCTGGTGATTTGTAATAGTTGATGCCTTAACGTTTCATAGATTTATTGATGCCTTTAACTTTGAAAGATTGTCTTTTGTGTAAATTATGGTCTTGGGCTAGTTCCGAATTACATAATAGAAAAGTTTTAATTATCTAACATCAATATTTCTTATTATGCTTGCTTCTTTCTGTATGCGACAGTGGTCTAACACATTCAAAC
>JAOXJP010225736.1:0-11621 GCA_025762735.1 Platanus orientalis | reverse complement strand
TATATATATATATATATATATATATATATATACATTGTGGAATAGGGAATTCCCACAGTTTGTTCCAATGAAGATCACCCTATGAAGGAAGAAGAGGGGGCAAGGAAAGGGGAGGAGAATGAGGGAGAATAGCAATGAAGTAAATAGATTTGACACTAAAGGTGCCTTTTTTGTCAAAATGCCAAATAAGTTCATCCTCCCCATCAAGAAGGCTCATGGGGATTCTAGAGATATGATTGATTTCCTCTTAAGAGAGAAAACCATTGATGTTATCTAGGTTCCATTGTGTAGAGGCTTTATTGATGATATCACAAACCTTTGTAGGGAAACCAGGAGGGGGTCCTATCAATTTTAAAACTTGGGAAGGGATCAAAGGGTCCGACCAAATATTCACTGATTCCCCATTACCAATTTGCCATCTAAGGCCTTTAACAAGCAGGGATTTTCCTCTTTGAATGGTTTTCCAAATCCACAAGGAATTGTTATGGGGAATAGAATTAAGAAAATCACATCTCAAAAAATAAAAAGCTTTGAGGAGGCAAACCTGGAAAGAATTACGGTTCCTAAGGATCCTCCGAGCTTACTTAGCAAGCAGGGCTTACTTGAAAGCATGGAGATCACGAAAGCCCATACCCCTATATTTTTTGTTTTTTCTAAGGTTATCCCAACAAACCCAGTTAATCCTTTTCTTTTGATAATTGTCACCCCACCAAAATTTCCATTGATAAGAATTAAGGGAGTTATAAAGTTTTTTTGGAAGTAAGAAGCATGACATGGCATAAGAGGGATGACTATCACAATAGATTTAAGGATCTCCCTACCAGCTTGGGAGAGGAATTTTTCTTTCTACGCTTAAATCCTATTGTTGGTCCTTTCATTAATAAATGCAAAAAGATTTTATTTATTCTTCCCAATATTAGAAGGTAGCCCTAAATAATTCTCCAGATTGGGATTATCCTTGATGAGAAAGGCATTTTGGACAAGCCTTCTGATTTGACACAGAGTGTTGGGGCTAAAGAAAGGTCAGACTTTTCATGATTAATGATTTGGCCCAATGCTTGCCCAAACTTTGAGAGGATCTCAATGATCGAATTAATCTCTGCCAAACAAATCTTAGAGAAAATATAACAATCATTAGTAAAAAGAAGATGGGAGATAGTCGAACAAGAGGGCTTGATGTTAATGCTAGAGATGAGGCGTAATCTCTGCTTTGCAACCAAAGAGGTAGAGAGACCTTCAGTGCACAAGAGAAAGAGGAAATGGAAAATAAAGTCACCTTGCCTAAGGCTTCTAGAGGGGATGATATGAGGATCAGGAGAGCCATTGACAAGGATATTTTGGATTTACACAACTGGATAAATTTTAGGACTTCATGAGCAATAAAGATATTATCAGTGATTTGTCTTCTTTGACAAAGGCACTTTGATTGGGAGAAATAATCTTGAAAGACCATCTTTAACTTGTTAGCCAAAGTCCTAGATATGATTTTATGATTTTGTTAATCATATTGCATAAACTAATGGGTTTAAATTGGGAGATCTTCTCTGAACATTTCACTTTGGGAATGAGAGTGATAAAAGTCTGATTAATACTCTTAATGGAGATATTGTTATTAAAGAATTCAATAATAACATCAGTGACATCATTCCCAACCACCTCCCAATATAATTGAAAAAATCCAACTTCGAACCCATCAAGGCCCTGGGCTTTTAGCTTGCCAATGTCGAAAACAGCCAGCTTAATGTCATCTCTAAAGAAGTGGTTGTTGATGTATCACAAACTCCCCCACCGTGGGGAGGACAGGATTAGATCTGGTAGCTCTCCTCTTTTCTGGATCGTTCAACTCCATTCCTGGGTCATGGCTACGCTTCCTTTTGGACCCATCATCAATACATAAGTTCAGAGAGGAGTTTTGTTGGGCTAATGTAACATATAAGATATCAACGTTAGCCCTTTTGGGATTGGGAAGACTCAGGTCTTCATGGCTAACATTCTGGAGGAGACGATCTTGTTTGACATTGTTAAGCTTCCCTTCGCAACTTTGGTATTTTTGGTGACCCAAATCAGACCAAAGATGGGGATATTTAGATTGTTTAACTAAGATAGTAGATTAAGACTGGAAAGTGGCACTAGATGGATTAGCCCTCTCTGAACCCGATGGGACACACGCCTTTGAAGGAGCTGGGTTACCCGGCTTGGCATAATCACGGATTGGATCAACACTCACAGCCTTGCGTGTGGAGTTAGGATTCTGGTACTGCTTTGGTTCATATGATCCATGCCAAGACTACCACATTTTAAGGAACTTTTAAACATCTCTCCCATCAGCCTGTCTTCTTGGGAAGGGGGAGACATGATCAACTCTAACTCCGAAGAAGGTGGGGAGTATTGGAGATGAACCGCCAAATCTGGAGGGGGGTAGCGTATGGAGTCGACAACGAAGCTGTTGGGAGGTTGAAAGGACTGACATCATCTGTCTCATTGACCCCATCAGCAACAGAGTTGAACTCGTTCTCTAAGGCCCAAGTTGTGGTCAAAGGAGATTGGCTGAGTTGAGGAGGTCGAGTTGGAACTGTCTTGGGCTAGGGAGCACTGGAATATCGGTCCTCACAAGGAGAAGATTGTTGGTCACCTAAGTTTTGACTAGCACCATCGAAAAACTAGTGGGGGAAGAAAGAGACGTCCCCATAACCAATCCTTCATGGGGAGTCCACCCTAAGACTCGCAACCAAGTTTCTTTCTTTTTATAATTCTTCAACTGGAGCACCACCATTTCTATCCTCATTTTTGTTGGGCATTCCCTATTTTTATGCTCCATTTTTCCATAATAGAAGCAACAATTCCCCAACCTTTCATACTTAACGCTGATATGGTAGCTCTCGTTCTCATCGCATCTCAACATAAATTCTTTGAGCAACGGCTCGTTAATATCAGGTGCAATCCTTACTCTGAGGAAGATTTGCTCACCATGGTCTACCAATTTGAATTCACCAAGTATTCTAGCCATCACCATAGCCACCACATTAGTATAGTAGTCCCATGAAACACCATGGAATTGGACTCAGAAACTAACCTCATGAAATTCATTGGTTTTTGGGCTGGTGCCATGCCTCCAAGTAGCAAGAGCTATTGTGTTTCTGTTGAAATTCTAAGGGCTGCCTGTTCACATTTTACAGAAATCCGACTTATGATGGAAGATGGCCCTGTAAGCACCATTTTGTAAAGGGAAAATCTCAACCAGCTTAATCCAAGTCCAAGCCTTAGTCATGATTTTCACTAACAGATCACGATTATGAGCTCTCCCCATTAAAGGCTTGACAAGTGCACACATCGTAACCCTGTCAGCATGTTCCTCCCTACAATGCTTGGAGAGAATGATCTTAGGGTTTAGATTTCACTCGGCTTGTGTCAGCACCCAAATTTTGACTAGGTCATCTAATGGAATGAAGAGCAGCACCCCTTGAACCCTGATGTCCATAGCTTGTATTTGGTCTAATAACACATCTTCATCTTCCTCAATAGCATCTTGTATTTCTTTGATGTGCACCGTTTCACTAGTATCGTCCATTGCAATGAAGGCAAGAAACAAGATGAAGGGTAAAAGGCCTGGAAAGACTGTAAGAAGAAACTCAAAAAAGGGGAATGAAAAACAAGACGTAAGCAATAGAGGGCACAAAACTGGGGCATCTCCTCTGAGCGAAATGAAAGCGAGAGCACTATTAATACTGGTAGTAGTACTTTTATTTTTGGACCTTAGAGTTTAGAAGTAATTACATCTTCCTTGTTATGGTATTAGACTATTAATAATTTGTGTAATTTATTTTTGGATTTTCAAGTTATGATACTACAAACTGCCAATATGTATTATGTATATGAACAAACTTTATCCAACATACGATCTGTAGTTTATAAATATTTGTTGTATTTTATAAAAATAAAAATAAGAAATGTTGACTCCCCGAGTAGAACTCTTTTTTAATTTTGTAAGTGAATTCCACTCGAACCCTTAAGGCACAATTTGATTGCCATGAAAAGATTTTCTCTTGACTATTTTTCTTCTCAAAAAGTCAGTTTTTAGCTGTCTGATTGCCATGACAAGTTGGTTTTTTCATGTTTTTCTTACGATTATTTTCTTTCTTTTTCTTGTGGGATTTTCTTTTCTATTCTTTTCTGCACAATTCATGGCAACCAGACTGGGCCTAAATGACCTCAAAAAACACTTCAACTACTTAGGTATGGCTTTCTAGAATAAACCTAGACTCAAAAGCCCACAAAACGCACTTTTTGCACTACCATATACTCTGACATTTTGGCGATTCAATTAAATCCAAAATGTGGGTGACATTCATTCTTGTCAATAAGGAATCTGCCAGATAGAGCACAGAGATTAGAGATGGGCCTAATTGATAAACAAAATACACAAAACAGACTCGAGCCCAGCCATAAGTCAATTGTTTGACGTATACCACTGCAATCTATCCCATTATCTTGCAGCCAAACACGCCTTGACTTCTAATCACCTCCAAGCAAGCTGAACCTGATACGAGCCAAACGAAAACTCATGCTTAATAATGTATTTAGGGCATCCCTCTCATTTGATCTTAGAGCAAATGACAATGTATATGGGGTCACATTTCTCCATTATGTGATCAAACGTGACTAACATTAAAAGAAATGGATCTATTTTTTGGGTCCAGTTCAGCAGTTTTAACCCATCGGGTTGTCTTTTTGCCTGATTAAGCCAATATTAAGAGGTTTTGTTCACAGGACTTTCTATTGTCACCACAATTTCTTCTAAGTCCACCTCACTTCCCTTCTCTTCTAAGTCCACCTCAGTTTTTTCTTCTAATTCCCCCTGCTACACTTCCCATAATGCCCTTAGCCAAAGCCTCCCCCCACAACCCATTCTCCATCGTAAGGGTCTTCCCACACCACATTTTTTTTCTTCTAAATCTACCTCATCTTCTTCTTCCCAACCAAACCGTAAGAAACCATCCACCGCATCTTCTTCTTCTCAACCAAACCATAAGAAACCCCACACCCTCACCACCTTCTCCTTCCCCTCACCTCATTCTCCTCACTCACTCCCTTCTTTCAATTTCCCACAGTTTTTGTACATTACTCTCTTCATCTCCCCCTACACATTTCTCCCTACGCTTTTTGAAGTTAAAATGGCCTGTGGACGATGACAAGGCGGCAGGAGAGCAACCTCAACATCCACCCGAGGTAAAGAATAAAATGTGTTTTAATTTTTTTGAAATGTGGTTTTTTTTTTTAAGATTTTTTTTTTTTTTTTTTTTGAGAATTTCTGGCATCGTGTTCGATAGGACCAGTCCCACATAAATTCAACCTACTGAACATAAAAATAAATAAATAAAAATTTTTTTGAAAAAAATATTTTAAATTATAAAAGATAAATTAAATACTATAAATAAAAATTTTGTATAAAATACTTAAAATATTTGTGAAAGATGAATTAGATAAATTTTATTACTTAAAATATAAATACTATATTTTTTTCTAAAAGAATATTTTAGTATAATTTTTACTAAAAATACTATAATGTATACTAAAAGAATATTTTTACTAAAAGAATACTTTACAAATATAAACACTATAATTTTTACTTAAAATATTAATTTTTACTAAAAGAATATTTTTTTATATACTTAATTAATTTCATTTTAATCTTTTTGATTAAAATATTTTAAAAATTAAGTAAATACTATTAAATTAAGTGAATTCTTTAAAAATTAAATAAACATTTCAAAAATAATATAAATATTATAAAATTAATTAAATAATGTTAAAATATATTTTTTTTGTAAAATAAAATTTGTTTGAAAATAGTTAATTAATTTTAGTTTAATCTGTTTGGGCATTGATTGTATAGAAATTTAATTTAATGTTTAGAAAACTTATTTTATTTGTAAAATATGTCATCACATCGAACACAATATGACATGTGATAGACTTCGTACCCACTGCATCTGTCCAGCAGCGTCGGGTCATAGAGAGGTTCGGTCTGGCTAGAGACTCCTATACGACATCAACTAGCGACTTGCACGCAGAGCCTGTTGTCGAGGAGTATGTTAGAGAGACACCAGAGCCAGCGACCGATGAGTATGTTAGAGAGGCGTCAGAGCCTGCTACCGAGACGTCTGAGGATGTTGGAGAGGCGCGTGACGATGCTATAGTCCCCGGAGCGCCTACAGACCCGACATTCCTCACTAGCTATGCCACACACGTGGTTGCATCTATATAGCGGCATCAGGTAATGCTTTTAAGATTTAAAAATTTTACTTATTAATATCGGGTATACTAATAGTATTTGTTTCAATTGTAGGAGCGCGGCTTACTGAAGTGTATCAGTCATGGGTCGAAACTGGCAGAGTGGGTGTTTGACTCACCAGATGTGTCGACTGGGATATGGCGAGGCTATATTCAGCACTCCAGCCTATTCCCATTGGTTGACAGTTTATATCGAGCAGTGAGCCGTGTTGTTATATCTACATTCGTCTAGAGATGGTATCCCGAGACGAACACTTTCTATTTGCCATTTGGGGAGATGACTATCACACTCGATGATGTGAGCATACTACTTTCTATTCTCGTGGTTAGGAACAGTGTCTCATCCAACATACGGGCGTGTGATGCACATAAATTGGTAGCCCGTACACTTGGAGTGACAGAGGCAGAGGCAGCACAGGAGCTTCAATTTGTATATGGCCGGTCCCTTAGGCTGGAGTGGCTACAGAGCAGATTTTAGGGGAGGGTGGCTGATGCCTATGGTGACGAGGTGATTAGATGCTTCACCAGGGCATATTTGCTTTATTTGATTAGGTGCACGCTGTTTGCGGACCAAACAATGACTCGGGTGCAAGTCGGTTATCTCCAGTGCCTAGAGGATCTTGATAGGGTCCAGATCTATGCGTGGAGAGCCGCTACTCTAGCACATTTATATCGGCATTTAGGGGTTACCAGTAGGTCAGATGTACGACAGATCACTGGCTACCATACGCTGCTGAAGGGGTGGATATACGAGTACTTTTCCTTCGTTGTTCTGCACCATAACATACATTATCATCTCAGCCAGCCACGCATCCATCATTATTTGCCGCGTAGGGAGGCAGGTTGTCTTACAGACAACGAGATGACGCTCCGGGAATCAATTGATGCGTTGGGCCCCCACCAGGTATTATGTTTATTTTTATATAGTGCAGTATAGTTCAGTACTATCATCATTTTCTAGTAATTATCTTTTATATGTTTGATGTATATTTCAACTTATGCAAGTCACATGGACAGCGTACAACGATGATATGCAGTATCACTCGCTTCCTGAGGTTGCGTTCTACCATGGCATGCTTAAATGTCTTGACGTCGTAGAGCCCTACCATCCGATGTGGGTGTTGAGGCAGTTTAAGTGACGGCAGATCATTCCATCTGCCCCACTAGGCTTGAGACCGCTAGTACTTAGTACTAGTGCAGTGTCCTACCGTCTCACTCATGTTTTTTACCAGGAGGTGTGGGCGGTATGGCAAAGTCACGTACTCTCGAATGAGCATCGGTCCATGCCGTCACCTTATCCAGGCAATTGTGTGCCCGACTACATGGATTGGTATACACGCGTATCACATTGATATGTACTGCATCCAGACAACATATCGCATAGAGCACCACAGACAGAGTTAGAGTCAGCAGACTAGGTATATCATTTCAACACTTGTATTCTCATTTTAGTTAGTTTTTGTTATTACAACTTATATTTATTTGTACTTATTTTAGCATATTGAGCGAGCAATGGATGTACTAAGACCAATTATCCAGCGTTCGACACTTGGATACAATCATTTGTTGGGTGCAGTTACGAAAGTATGTGATATCCTGACTTGTCGAGGTAGTGACTCCGTTGAGATGACGATATCTATGTGGGACTACAGACGATAGAGGAGGTGGACCACAGAGACGGATATCACAGAGACACAGATGTAGTTTTTTTTTGGATGAGTTATATATGTACTTTATAGGAGATGAGGCCCCAAATACATTGGCCTATTTTGTTTGGGGATGATCATATTTATATAAATCACAGTTTTTGTTTCTTTGCGTTCCTTCTTTACTTGTTATTATGATTACATTTTCATACTTTAAAATCACGTACTAAAATATCGCAATTGCTCAATGAAAAAAATTAAAATAAAACAACTGTGTGGGGATGAGGCCCCTAAAAAAATAAAAGATCGCAACTAAAATATAAAAACTAAAATAATATTAAGATTAATTACCAAAGGAATGTGTTGATACAAATGGTTTTAATAACTATCGATTATATATACAAGTCGTCAATACAAAATTGCATAATCAATGCACTGTGTGGGATACATCTAAGTTATGTTCTGTCTCAATCAGTCGTCAGTCAAATCCAACATCTCTTGTGTCACTACATCTTCACTGACCACACGTCGAAATTTTTCAATTCGTGATTCGTACAAATGTAGTACCCATCCCAATGCATTATCAGTCGGGTATCTATGTCAATATGTCGCGATGGGTGGGATAAGATGACTCGGCAGGAGGAAAACCTGTAGACATAACAATGAGTGAAGTTAAACACAAAACATGATTGACTGTAATAGCACATTGCAACTTATATTTATATGTACGAAAGTGGTTGTTCACGAAACCAATAGCAAGTTCCTTCAAGTGGCAGCGGGTACAGGGTCGGATTGGAGTGGCAAGAACGCTAGACACTGTCACGCACTCAAAAGGTACAAAACAACATGGTAATAGGAGGCTATCAGGTGACCACATTCTGGCATGGTCATCCAATACTCATATGACGTACCTTTCATAAAGTGCGTAATAGAATGTCTAATCTCATTCAGTGCTACAAACCCCACAAAAAATCGGCTCATAATACTGTGTGTGAGTATCCAGTTCATGTAACAAGTCATTCCAGACTTTTAACCAACCATCCTCTACCAAGCCCAACAAGGCAACAATCACTGAACCCACAATTTCCATCAACTTGTATGTCTACAATATGTTGAATAAATGAACATATGTCATATGGAAAGTGCTTGATGTAAGTATCATATGACGAGAATCGAACTGACGTCTGACGAACGACCTATGACAGAAGAGATAATGCATCAACATCAACGATATGATAAATCAACTTCACTTACACAGTAACAAACCTATTAATTACCTTCTCTTTCACTCTCTTTTGTCGGGTTGGTCTCACCGACTGTAGTGGGTTGTCATCCATTGGACCTGTGACAGATGGGGAGTAACTATCCTGCATCGATGATACTCTTTCAAATGTGGATGGCTCACGTCAAGTAGATTTATCTGTCTTTCCAGGTGGCCTACCTCGCAATGTCGATTTGATCTCTAGTTCCTCTACATGTGTATTCCTCGAATTTACCAACTCCCTCAATTTCCTAAGCAGCTGGGCCTTGCCTAACTTGCCAGCTTGTGCGTAGGCCTGCTTTAACAACTTAAATTTTTCGATATGAATATCATCATCATTCAAATAGTTTTGGTTCGAGGTGGGTTGCATATCAAGCTTGTGCCAATGAGTATGCAAAGAATGAAGTGGGATCGGATGCATCTATCTAGTATAATCAATAATTTCATGGGCGCATGGCAGGCCGTGGGTGTATCTAAGCTAACATCTACATGCAACTGGGTCAATCCTAATAAAATCAGCCCGCTTTATCTCGTCAAGTATCTTCTCAAGTGCAATGATGGAGACAATCCCACGAAGCTCCCTAAACATGAACGACCTGAAACTGTGTTGGACGACCATCTTCGATTTCTCGAACGATGCCTTGATTGATGTATGCTATAACAGGTGCATGCTATGTACGTTTGACTAAGAGGACTCGAAATTTCTTTAACTAGATCCCAGCTACTTCTTTAACCTGGCATGGGCACTCTCAACCCTACAGGAAGCATAAGGAACAGCTAGTTAGATACCAACCAATGAGGAACAATTGTAAATAGAAGAAAAAACAAAAAACAACCTTACATATTCGTCATTGTGGCCCCCAGATGCATAACTCGGTCTGTCTAGGCTGTAACAAACCTATCCCTATAGGTATCCAACCAACTCCGCACGTAGTCAAGTGCATCTGAATAAGGCTAAGTGATTGTCATAATCCTCTTCTATTGGTGACAGAACCACTAGATTCTAGTAGGTCATGAAAAAATCACATGCCTTCTTTGTTGAAAATAACTTCTTACACTTTGCAAACACATTCTTATTGATGTGCCACCTACATAATAGATGTGTGGCAGTGAGAAACACTCATGAGATAGCATTCATTAGGACTAAGTCCCTATCTGTCACAATGATGTGGGACAAAGCACTATCATCTATAATACCACACAAGACATCTTAGGTCCAATTGAAGTTGTCCTCCCTCTCATGTTGTAAAAACATAAACGCCACGGAAAGTGTCATGTCAGTAGATGTCATCCCAATGATTTCTAAAAGGGGCATATGATATCTGTTGGTTTTATACGTGCAATCCATAAGCAACACATGTGAAAATGCATGTAATAAATCAAAGCTGGTTGGGTGTGCCCAAAATAAGTCGGTGATAGCCTCACTATCCTCACTCATACGGTGCCACTCGATGTATTGATGCTTAGCCAACAGTACCAATAATTGTTGCATCTGGGATCTCCCACCCTTTTCTTCCAGCTTATATTTGTGTCGTGCATTGTAAACTACTTTCATTGTAGTTGTATTGAGGAGATCTTTTTTCTTCCTAGTGACCAAAATGTCTTTTAGTCATACGTTACTCTTGGACATGTCTTTTAATAATGAGTACTCATCTTCAGATAATCTATTAACATAGGAGTGACCCTCTAGATAATCTACAGCCCAATGGTTATGCATATTGCATACAACTTCTAGCATCCAGTCATCACCATTGGACAACTTCCTGCCTTTCAATCGGAATGAACATCCGCATTTTTTTGTACCCATCCCCCTAACATTGGCACCCACACCAACATTTTTAGATCTCTTGTCTTCTGTATACCATCCACTCCTCTCACATCCAAACTGGCTTTTCTTATAGCATCACCTGAATCTGAGTTCAAAATGAAAATCACAAAACCATTCTTCTTTGCAGCATCTATTGTCCACTTAATTAAGTTCGTCCGATTAGTGAATATCTGGAAAAGAGAGAAAGAACAGAACGGTCAATTGATCCACTTACTATGGAATGATTTTTAGCGTATACTAAGGACTAATTTTTACCTCGTATGTGATGAACTCATAACTACAATCCACAACCATTTGATCGCAAGTCTGGCTACATTGGGTGGGCTACAATCAAAAGATTTGTATTTATATATTAATAGACAAAACAAATCCTTACAAAAATTGATTGATTTTTTTTTTTGTTATTAATAGACCTTATGTGGTGCTCGGTTGGGCTGGCCGAGTAGACCCTACTATGCTCAATTAGCTTAGTCGAACACACCATTGGTTGCTCAGCCTGGTCTTGTTGAACACAACGCAAAAAAAAAAAAAAAAAAGATTTAACGTATCTGGATGCTTATTTATTGCTCCGGTTCACTTCCATTGTACTTCATTA
>JAOXJP010225722.1:0-11621 GCA_025762735.1 Platanus orientalis | reverse complement strand
CACACACAACAAACCCCTAGAACTACATACAGTCTGATCCCGACAAAACCCTAGGAACACATGAACCATAAGATCGGCTATGTAGGCAGCTTGAGACTATGTCTTAAGTGCGACTGTAATGATCACACCACGGGGGTGGTCCAAACTAATCACTTTACATTTAAGAAGCATAAACTTTAGCATAATTTAATACATGTATAAATGAGAGAAGCCACCATAAAAAAGCAGGTATTTGGGGTACCTAACACCTTCCCCAAATGCAACTAACCAACTTACCCTAAATCTCAAAAACTCATACTAGTACAAAGAGTCAAAACCCAAGACCTCCAGGTCTAGACTTCTCTTCTTCATCCGAAGAGGAGAATCGATGTCCAACTCCATCAGTTAACCCCAAGTTGGTGGTAACTCCATGAAAAGCCTAAAAGGGTTAGCAACCTCTCACGCACTGGCCTCAGGCATCGAAGAGTGGACATGAAAAACACGGGCTGGCTAGGGCATCTGAGCCCCTCCCGAATGCTGATGTCTACAATGTTGATGCATAAAATTTCAACACCTGCATAACATTGTACCAAATTTTGTATTTACGCACAACGACCCCATAGGTGTGTAACTTCATTCCTGATTTGGAGTTACGTTTCATAAGTGTAAAGATGCGTAACTTCGCTCCTTGTTTCATTGTTACGTGCCCACTCGCCTTTAACATCATACCATAATTTGATGTTGTAAATTATGAGCCACACATGTGAAGCTTTGAACCTCATCTCGTAGTTATACACCAAAATCCACATATGCCTAACTTCACACCATCTTTCATCGTTGTCCATAACAGGCCCACATGTACATAACTTCATACTTTTATTTCGTACATGTGCACCACAAGTCCATTTTGTATAACTTCAGTCCTGATTTTGGAGTTGCACACCCAATGCTCGAACTCTGTATCGTAGTTTAGCACCAGAATCACACACATGTATAACATTGTACAGTATTTCAATATTGTATACCAAAAACGCCCACATTCGTAACTTTATACCTTATTTCGTTATTGTGCACCACAAGCCAGATGCCAATAACTTCACACCATATTTTGTTGTTGTACACCAGAAGCCCACAGGTGTATAATTTCAATCCATATTTTGTTGGTGAGATCTACAAGTGGGCAGGTGCATAACTTCGTACTCTATTTTGAAGTTTTTACACCAGAAGTCTGCATATGCATAACTTTGCTTGTTTTTTTTAGTAGTGCACCCCATACTCACTCGTTAGTAACTTCGTACAGTATTTTGATATTATACCTCTTAACCCACACTTGCTCAACTTCGTACCTTATTTAATAATTATGCACCACAACCCACATGTGCATAACTTTGTAACAAATTTCAAGGTTACGCGCCAAATTCTGACACGTGCATAACATCATATCAAATTTTGTATATTCACACAACGACCCCATAGGTGCGTAACTTCATTCCTAATTTTGGAGTTACATTTCATAAGTTTGTAGATGCATAACTTCGCACCTTGTTTCGCTTGTTATGTGCCCACTGGTGTTTAACATCATACAATAATTCGATGTTGTAAACTATAAACCACACTTGTGAAACGTTGAACCCCTTCTCGTAGTTGTACACCAAAATCCACATGTGCCTAACTTCACACCATCTTTCTTCATTGTCGACAATAGGCCCACATGTACTGAACTTCATAACTTTATTTTGTACTTGTGCACCACAAGTTCATAGGTGCAAAACTTCATTCCTAATTTTGGAACTACGCACCCCATGTTTGCACATGCCTAACTTTGCACCCTGGATCGTAGTTTAGCACCACAATCCCACACATATATAACATTGTACAATTCAATATTGTATACCAAAACTGACAAATGCGTAACTTTATATCTTATTAGGTCATTGTGCACCCCAATCCAAATGTGCATAACTTCACACCATATTTTGTTGTTGTGCACCATAAGCCCACAGGAGTGTAATTTCGTACCTAATTTCATTGGTGTGATCTACAAGCCGACAGGTGTGTGACTTCGTACTCTCTTTTGAAGTTGTGCAACGAAAGTCCCCATACGCATAACTTTGCCCCTTGTTTTGTAGTTGTGTACCCCATATTCACCCCTTTGTAACTTCGTACCATATTTTGAAATTGTACATCTAAACCCACACTTGCGTAATTTCGCACCTTATTTAATAGTTGTGCACCATAAGCCACAAGTGCGTAACTTTGTACCAAATTTCAAGGTTATGCACAAAATGTTGACACCAGCATAAGATCGTACCAAATTTTATATTTTTGCACAATGACCTCACAAGTGCGTAACTTCATTCCTGATTTTGGAGTTACGTTTCATAAGTTTCAAGGTGCGTAGCTAAACACCTTGTTTCGTTGTTACGTGCCCACTCATGTTTAACATCATACCATAATTCGATGTTGTAAAGGATAAACCACACTTGCGAAACTTTGAACCCCATCTCGTAGTTATACACCAAAATCCACATGTACCTTACTTCACACCATCTTTCGTAGTTGTCCATAACAGGCCCACACATACATAACTTCATACTTTTATTTTGTACATGTGCACCACAAGTCCACTGGTGCATAACTTCATTCCTGATTTTGGAGTTGCATACCCTATGTTCTCATCCTGTATTGTAGTTCAACACCAGAATCACACACGTGTATAACATTGTATACTATTTCAATATTATATACCAAAATGCCCACATGCATAACTTTATACCTTATTTCGTCATTGAGCACCACAAGCTAGAAGTGCATAACTTCACACCATATTTTGTTGCAGTGCACCAGAAGCCCACAAGTGCATAATTTCGAATCTTATTTCATTGGTGAGATCTATAAGCCGACAGGTGCGTAACTTCATACTCTATTTCGATGTAATGCACCGGATGCCCACATACACGTAACTTTGCACCTTGTTTTGTAATTGTTCACCCTAATCTCACCCGTTTGTAACTTCACACCATATTTTAAAATTATACATCTAAACCCACGCTTGCGTAACTTCCTACCTTATTTAATAATTGTGCACCACAACCCACATGTGTGCAGCTTTGTAACAAATTTCAAGGTTATATGCCAAATTCCAACACGTGTGTAACATCATATCAAATTTTGTATTTTCGCACAACGACCCCACAGGTGTGTAACTTCATTCCTAATCTTGGAGTTACGTTTCATAAGTTTGCATATGCATAACTTCGCACCTTGTTTCATTTGTTATGTGCCCACTGGTGTTTAACATCATACAATAATTCGATGTTGTAAACTATAAACCACACTTGTTAAACTTTGAACCCCATCTCGTAGTTGTACACCAAAATCCACATGTGCCTAACTTCACACCATCTTTCATCATTGTCGACAACAGGCTCACAGGTACTTAACTTCGTAACTTGATTTTGTACATGTGCACCACAAGTCCATAGGTGCATAACTTCATTCCTAATTTTGGAGCTATGCACCCCATGTTCTCACATGCCTAACTTTGCACCTTGGATCGTAGTTTAGCACCACAATCCCACACGTGTATAACATTGTACAATTTCAATATTGTATACCAAAACTGACACATGCGTAACTTTATACTTTATTAGGTCATTGTGGACCCCGAGCCAGATGTGCATAACTTCACACCATATTTTGTTTTTAGGCACCATTAGCCCATAGTTGTGTAATTTCATACCTTATTTTGTTGGTGTGATCTACAAGCTGATAGGCATAACTTAGTACTCTCTTTTAAAGTTGTGCACCGAAAGTTCGCATACACATAACTTTGCCCCTTCTTTTGTAGTTGTGTACCCCATAACTACATAACTTCACACCTTATTTAATAGTTGTGCACCACAAGCCATAAGTGCGTAACTTGGTACCAAATTTCATCGTTATGCTCAAAATTTTGACACCTGCATAACATCGTACCAAATTTTGTATTTTAGCACAATGACCCCACAAGTGCATAACTTCATTCCTAATTTTGGAGTTATGTTTCACAAGTGGAAAGATGCGTAACTTCGCACCTAATTTTGGAGTTAACGTCATACCATAATTCAATGTTGTAAACTATAAACCACACTTAGGAAACTTTGAACCCCATCTCGTAGTTATACACCAAAATCCACATGTGCCTAACTTCACACCATGTTTTGTCGTTGTCCATAACAGGCCCACACGTACATAACTTCATACTTTTATTTCATACATGTGCACCAAAAGTCCACAGGTGCATAACTTCATTCTTGATTTTGGAGTTTCACACCTTATGTTCACACCCTGTATCGTAGTTCAGCACCAGAATCATACACATGTATAACATTGTACAGTATTTCAATATTGCATACCAAAACGCCCACATGCGTAACTTCATACCTTATTTTGTCATTGTGCACCATAAGCCCATAGGTGTGTAATTACATACCTTATTTCATTGGTGAGATCCATAAGCCGACAGGTGCATAACTTCTTACTTTATTTCGAAGTTATGCACCGAAAGTCCACATACGCATAATTTTGCCCCTTATTTTGTAGTTGTGCACCCCATACTCACCCATTAGTAACTTCGTACCATATTTTCAAATTGTAGCTCTAAACCAACACTTGCGTAACTTTGCACCTTATTTAATAGTTATGCACCACAAGCCACAAGTGTGTAACTTTGTAACAAATTTCAAGGTTATGCGCCAAATTCCGACATGTGCGTAACATAGTACCCAATTTTGAATTTTCGCACAATAACCCCACAGGTGTGTAACTTCATTCCTGATTTTGGAGTTACGTTTCACGAGTTTAAAGATGCGTAACTTCGCATCTTGTTTCTTTTCGTTGCTACGTGCCCACTCGTGTTTAACATCATACCATAGTTCGATGTTGTAAACTATAAGCCACACTTACGAAACTTTGAACCACATCTCATAGTTATACACCAAAATCCACATGTGCCCAACTTCAAACCATCTTTTGCCGTTGTCCATAACAGGCCTACATGTACATAACTTCATACTTTTATTTCATACATGTGCACCACAAGTCCATAGGTGCATAAATTCATTCCAGATTTTGGAGTTGCACACCCCATGTTCGCACCATGTATCGTAGTTCAGCACAAGAATCACACACGTGTATAACATTGTACAGTATTTCAATATTGTATACTAAAACGCCCACATGCGTAACTTTATACCTTATTTCGTCATTGTACACCAAAAGTCCGTATACGCATAACTTTGCCCCTTGTTTTGTAGTTATGTACCCCATATTCACCCGTTTGTAACTTCGTACCATATGTTGAAATTGTACATTAAAACCCACACTTGTGTAACTTCACACCTTATTTAATAGTTGTGCACCACAAGCCACAAGTGCGTAACTTCCTACCAAATTTCATGGTTGTACGCAAAATTTTGACACTTGCATAACATCGTACCAAATTTTGTATTTTTGCAAAACGACCCCACAGGTGCGTAACTTCATTCCTGATTTGGAGTTACGTTTCACAAGCTTAAAGATGCATAACATCGCACCTTATTTTGCTGTTACGTGCCCACTCTTGTTTAACATCATACCATAATTCGATATTGTAAACTTTAAGGCACACTTGTGAAACTTCAAACCCCATCTCGTAGTTATACACCAAAATCCACATATGCCTAACTTCACACCATCTTTCGTCATTGTCCATAACAGGCCCACACATACATAACTTCATACTTTTATTTCATACATGTGCCCCACAAGTCCACAGGTGCATAAATACATTTCAGATTTTGGAGTTGCACACCGCATGTTTGCACCATGTATCGTAGTTCAACACTAGAATCACACACATGTATAACATTGTACAGTGTTTCAATATTGTATACCAAAACGCCCACATGTGTGACTTTATACCTTATTTCATCGTTGTGCACCATAGGCCAGATCTACATAACTTCACACCACATTTTGTTGTTGTGCACAACAAGCCCACAGGTGTATAATTTCAAACATTTTTTTGTTGGTGAGATCTACAAGTGGGCAGGTGCATAACTTCAAACTCTAATTTGAAGTTTTTACACTGGATGTCCGCATATGCATAACTTTGCCCGTTGTTTCGTAGTTGTGCACCCCATTCTCACCCGTTAGTAACTTCGTACCATATTTTGAAATTATACCTCTTAACCCACACTTGCGTAACTTCATACCTAATTTATTAGTTGTGCACCATAAGCTCTTTGTGCGTAAATTCATACTAAATTTCATCGTTATGTGCCAATTTTCAACATGTGCATAACTTATCGAAAAAAAAATCAAATGAAATTTTGTATTTTTCCACAACGACACCATAGGTGCATAACTTCATTCCTAATTTTGGAGCTATATTTCACAAGTTTAAAGATGCGTAACTTCGCACCTTGTTTCGTTGTTATGCGCCCACTGATGTTTAACATCATACAATAATTCGATGTTGTAAACTCTAAACCACACTTATGAAACTTTGAACCCCATCTCGTAGTTGTACACAAAAATCAACATGTGCCTAACTTCACACCATCCTTCATCGTTAACCACAATAGGCCCAGACGTACGTAACTTTCGAATTTTATTTTGTATATGTGCACCACAAGTCTGTAGGTGGATAACTTCATTCCTAATTTTGGAGTTACGCACCCTAGTTCGCACATGCGTAACGTCGCACCCAGTATCGTAGTTTAGCACCACAATCCCACACGTGTATAACATTGCGCAATTTCAATATTGTATACCAAAAGTGACACATGCTTAACTTTATACCTTATTAGGTCATTGTGCACCCCAAGCCAAATGTGCATAACTTCACACCATATTTAGTTGGTGTGCACCATAAGCCCATAGGTGCGTAATTTTGTACCTTATTTCGTCGGTGTGATCTACAAGCCAACAGGTGCGTAACTTCGTACTCTCTTTCGAAGTTGTGGACCGAAAGTCCGCATACGCATAACTTTGCCCCTTGTTTTGAAGTTGTGTACCCCCTTATTCAACCATTTGTAACTTTATACCATATTTTGAAATTGTATATCTAAACCCACACTTGCTAAACTTTGCACCTTATTTAATAGCTGTGCACCATAAGCCACAACTGCGTAACTTTGTACCAAATTTCATGGTTATGCACAAAATTATGACCCCTGCATAACATCGTACCAAATTTTGTATTTTCACACAAGGACCCAACAAGTGCGTAACTTCATTCCTGATTTTGGAGTTACGTTTCACAACTTTAAAGATGCGTAACTTTGCACCTTGTTTCATTGTTATGTGCCCACTCGTTTTTAACATCATATCATAATTCGATGTTGTAAACTATAAGCCAGACTAATGAAACTTTGAACCCCATCTCGTAGTTATACACCAAAATCCACATGTGCCTAACTTCACACCATCTTTCGTCATTGTCCATAACAGGCTTACACGTACTTAACTTCATACTTTTATTTCGTACATGTGCACCACAAGTCCATAGGTGCATCACTTAATTCTTGATTTTGGAGTTGCACACCATATTGTAGTTCAGCACCAGAACCACACACGTGTATAACATTGTATAGTATGTCAATATTGTATACCAAAACGCCCACATGCATAACTTTATACCTTATTTCGTCGTTGTGCACAACAAGCCAGATGTGCCTAACTTCACACCTATTTTGTTGCGGTGCACCACAAACCCATAGGTGCATAATTTTGTACCTTATTTCGTTGGTGACATCCATAAGCTGACAGGTGCATCACTTCGTACTATATTTTGAAGATGTGTACCAAAAGTCCACATACACATAACTTTGCCCCTGGTTTTGTAATTGTGCACTCTAAACTCACCTGTCGGTAGCTTTGTACGATATTTCAGAATTATACATCTCAGCCCACACTAGTGTAACTTTGTACCTTATTTAATAATTGTTCACCACAATCCACATGTGCATAACTTTGTAACAAATTTCAATGTTATAGGCCAAATTCCAGCAGGTGCATAACATCGTACCAAAATTTGTATTTTCATACAACGACCCCATAGGTGCGTAACTTCATTCTTGATTTTAGAGTTATGTTTCACAAGTTTATAGATGCATAACTTCGCACCTTGTTTCACTGTTATGTGCCCACTGGTGTTTAACATCATACAATAATTCGATGTTGTAAACTATAAACCACACTTGTGAAACTTTGAACCCAATCTCATAGTTGTACACCAAAATCCACTTGTGCCTAACTTCATACCATCTATCGTCATTGTCGACAACAATCCCACACGTACTTAACTTCGTAATTTTATTTTGTACATGTGCACCACAAGTCCATAGGTGCATAACTTTATTCCTAATTTTTGAGTTACACACCCCATGTTCACACATGCGTAACTTCGCACCCTGTATCATAGTTTAGCACTATAATCCCACACATGTATAACATTGTACAATTTCAATATTGTATACCAAAACTGACACATGCGTAACTTTATACCTTATAGGTCATTGTGCACCCCAAGCTAAATGTGCATAACTTTACACCATATTTTGTTGTTGTGCAACATAAGCCCATAGGTGCGTAATTTTATACCTAATTTCATTGGTGTGATCTACAAGCCGACAAGTGCGTAACTTCGTACTCTCTTTTGAAGTTGTGCACCAAAAGTCCGCATATGCATAACTTTTCCCCTTATTTTGTAGTTGTGCACCACAAGCCCTATGTGCATAAATTTGTACCAAATTTCATCGTTATGCACCAATTTCCAACATGTGGGTAACATCGTTTGAAATTTTGTATTTTTCCACAACGACACCATAGGTGCATAACTTCATTCCTAATTTTGGACCTACATTTCACAAGTTTGTAGGTGCGTAACTTCACACCTTGTTTCATTGTTATGCGCCCACTCGTGTTTAACATCATACCATAATTCGAGGTTGTAAACTAAAAACCACACTTGCGAAACTTTGAACCACATGTCATAGTTGTACAACAAAATCCACATTTGCCTAACTTCACACCATCTTTCGTTGTTGACCACAACAGTCCCACACGTAAGTAACTTTATACTTTTATTTGTACATGTGCATCAACGTCCACAGGTGCAAAACTTCATTCCTGATTTTGGAGTTGCACACCCCATGTTCGCACATACGTAACTTCGCATCCTATATCGAAGTTCAACACTAGAATCCCACACGTGTATAACATCGTACAATTTAAATATTATATACCAAAATTGACACATGTGTAACTGTATACCTTATTAGGTCGTTGTGCAACCGATGCCAGATGTGTGTAACTTCACACTATATTTTGTTGTTGTGCACCACAAGGCCACAGGTGCATAATTTTTTACCTTATTTTGCTAGTGAGATCCACAAGCCAACAGGTGCGTAACTTCATACTCTATTTTGAAGTTGTGCACCAGAAGTCTGCATATGCATAACTTTGCTCCTTGTTTTGTAGTTGTATACCCCTAACTCACCCGTTTATAACTTGGTACCATATTTCAAAATTATACATCTAAACCCACACTTGCGTGACTTTGTACCTTATTTAATAGTTGTGCACCCCAAGCCACATGTGCCTAACTTTACACCAAATTTCATGTTTATGTGCCAAATCCCAAAATGTGTGTAACATCTTACAAAATTTTTTATTTTTGCACAATGACCCTACAGGTGTGTAACTTCATCCCTGATTTTGGAGTTACGATTCACAAGTTAGCAGATGCATAACTTCACACCTTATTTTGTTGTTATGCGCCCACTAGTGTTCAACATCACAACATAATTCGAGGTTGTAAACTATATACCACACTTGCAAAACGAACCCCATCACGTAGTTGTACACCAAAATCTACATGTGCCTTACTTCACACCATCTTTCGTTGTTGTCCACAATAGCCCACACGTGCGTAACTTCATACTTTTATTTCATACATGTGCACCACAAGTCTATAGGTGCATAACTTTACTCCTAATTTTGGAGTTACGCACCCCATGTTTGGACCTTCGTAACTTCTCACCCTGTATCATAATTTGGCACTAGAATCCCACATGTGTGTAACATTGTACCATATTTTAATTTGTATTCTAAACCTCACACATGAGTAACTTTATACCTTATTTCTTCTTTGTGCACCACAAGACAGATGTGTGTAACTTCACTCCATATTTTGTAGTTGTACACCTCCCAAGGTGTGTAATTTTGTACCTTATTTCGTTGTTTAGATCTACTAGCAAACAGGTGCGTGACTTCGTACCCTATTTCGAAGTTATGCACTAGAAGCCCATATACGCTTAACTTTGCCCCTCGTTTTGTAGTTGTGCACCCTAAACTGACCCATTTGTAACTTCATACCATATTTCAAAACTGTACATCTAAACTCACACTTGTGTAACATTGTATCTTAGTTAATAGTTGTGCACTACAAGACATGTGTGTAACTTCATACTAAATTTCATGGTTTTTGCACTAAATTCTGACACCTGCATAACATCGTACCAAATTTTGTATTTTTCCACAACGAGCCCATTGGTGCTGTCATGCCCCGAAATCAATATCAATGGGTTCATGAATTTTGGAACGCGACATTAATACATCACCTCAATTTTCATTCATTCGTAACCTATATAATTTTTTTTTCTTTTTATTCATACGCAACGGAATAACACATCGATCACTTTCCAATAATCACATAATCAATTACATTCCTATAAGTCCGATCTGTATAAAATCTCATAACTCATAAACCATAATCCTGTAAATAATCCATAAACAATACCTAACATTTTCATTCAATTAAATAAATAGTTTGACATAATCAAATCCATTAATTAAAATCAAATACCAAAATCTCTAACTTATTACATTCCTTAAAGTTTAAATTGAAATAACTATACTGAAATAAATAAAGTCTCTAATCCAAATAATCACTAAAATAAACAAGTGTCTAGTCTCTAACTATCTCTATCTGGAGCTGTTACTCTGTAATCTCCTCATCATTTGTGGTGTTAGATTGGAGTAAGTTTGACACACTTAGCAAGAAAACAGTAAACTATGGAAACAATGGATCAAGTCTTAGCACGATTTTAGAAACTAAACAGATACTTTTCTATTTACAATTTAATATGCATAATAGTTCATAAATCAATCTTATACATTACTAAACATTTAATAAAAATTACAGTTTCATGTATAGAACAGAAATCAGTGATAACATATACATTTACATTTGTAGAACAAAACAGATTAGATTATATTTCATATCATAGCCATAACGGAATAGAACAGAACATATATCTACTATCAAGTCAGAACATATAACAGTTCACACCATTTAAACTACAGTGAAGAGGGTTCAGTTCACAACATTTAAACCCAGCTGAGAAGGGTCTAGTTCGTAGCATTTAAACCTACTTGAGAAAGGTCCAGTTCACAGCATTTAAACCCAACTGAGAAGGGTCTAGTTCATAGCATTTATACCCAGTTGAGAAGGGATTATTACTACCTCCTATGTAACAAGCAGTAAGGATCCATAACAGTTCACACCGATTATACCTAGGTGAGAAGGGTTCCATCAATAATTCCCCTTGATG
>JAOXJP010225711.1:0-11622 GCA_025762735.1 Platanus orientalis | reverse complement strand
TGGCTTTTGAAGATGATGATTGCCTCTTTGAGGCTTTTAAAGATTGTTATATCTTTTGAGTTTTTTTTTTTTTTTGAAAAATTGCCCTATAGCAATTTAAATCAAAAGAATTTAAATTAAAGAACTTTCAGGTTGCCATGGCTTTCAGGTTGTGCAAAATTGTTACCAAAGCTTGTCAAAAAAGATCACCTATAACATTGTTGTTAGAGTTCAAATGCTTAAATATATGTCAATTTTGAAAGGAAAATAATTTTTACCAAGAAAATTGTATGTACATAATTATAAATTGTTCATGCAAACAAATGAAAAATCCAAAGACTATTTGAAAAAATAAATAAATTTTTTTTCAACAAATATTTGAACATCTAAATGAAAAAAAATATGATATATCCAACTATTCAAGTGAAAGAATTTATTCTTGGACAAAAAGAATATTTTTTCTTTTGTAGCTAATTCAAACATATACATGGTTATGGCTTGCAACTTTAATCATTCCTTTGAAAGTTTTATCCTTTTTTAGGCTATCTTGACATCTTTATCAAATTAGATTGACCATTTTGTAAGTTAAAATAGTTTTCAAGTTTTTTCAATGATTAAATCTAACATAATCTCATCACTATTACGGTTTACAGATGAGATTGTCTATAGTATAACAACAAATCAACTGATGAAGCCTAACTATTGTAGTCTATTTGTGTCTTGCATCTAGCCTCTTATTTCTTGATTTTAGATGTAGTGAGTTGTCACATTCATTCTTTTTGTAACTCCGATTTGTAGAATGTTAATTTAATTTTTTCTGTTTTTGTTTCATGAAGTCAAAAATGATGATTGTCTGACCTTTTTTTTTTTTTTTTTTTTACATCTTGAAGCTATTTCTAGTTTGCATCAAGATCTTTTTTGTTCTTTTTTTTTCCCTCAACACCTTTTCAAGTTTTTATCAAGACTGGGATTCGCATAATTCTTGCATCTCAGCTACCAATTTTGGTTTTCCACTGAAACTATAATTATTTGATCTTGCCATGACTAAATTCTTTTACTCATAGCGTCCTTACAAATTTTCACTATATCATTTCCAGTCATGTACTTTTTCTTTTCTTTTTTGACATTGTCTGAATGTAATGAAAAAGACATTATGTTTAAACTCTTTTATTTGTACTATGTTGATTACGAACATGAATCCAAAAGGTCTTAATAATTTAGGATGAAACGTAATGGATTTTGGGCTAATATATACTAGACATAAATCATTTATTCTAATGGAAAAAGTCCACTTTGTGTTGACTGTATGATTCATATGATGCAGCATCATTAACATGAACCAACCAAACCACTTTCTACAAATTTCTTTAGGGGTTTCTTTCCCTAATCAATCTTTATTAAATCCCTCAATCCCTAATTAAAACTCTCTGTTTTCTGTGATTGATTAGAGATTTTCTCTAATCTGATTGGGTTTTTCTCACTTGAAACATATACAGCCAACTTCAATATTCAATATCTCTCAATTTTGAATCAAATCCTTTAAAATTTTGAACGAAGAACACTATCATAAAGCTCTACTATCCTGTAAAATTTAATATTTTTCTACCAACCGCCAAGGGTATTTGCATAATTTTTCACTTTTCTAGAAAATTACAATTTTGCCCCGAAAAATTAAGTATTTTAATTTCTAAATTCCTATTTTATTATTTGCAACTGTTATCTATAAAATTCCACAACATCATCTCTTTCCCATTTCACTTGGCTTTGAACATTGCCTTTTGTTTTTTTTTTTTTTGCCTTTTCTTTTCTTATTGCTTTTCTTTTCTTTTTTCTTTCAAAATACATGTACTTAACATTAAATGAAGTGTAATTTGTGTCCTGTGGTTTATTTTGAATAAATGGCAATAGGTTCAAGTTGTTTAACTAGGGATATATGTATTGATTGGGTTGGAAAAAAGACATAAGAAAATTCGGCCAAAGATGGCCTTCTTTCCCTTTCATTGTTCTCAACAACATAGGTATTTATTCATAATATTAATTCATTGAATCCAGATTCATGGATCTAATGAAACTCTCTTTATCTGTTCATCTTGAAACAAGTGTTGTATCGGATGACATTTTCTGATGATGTAAGGGCCTACAAATGGAAGACAAAAGTTGTCTTTGGAATACAACTGGTGGTCTAATAATGCCTTCTTTCTCCATCTGTCCCGGAACCATTGCTCTATGTGATGGCATTTTCAAACAATGCAAGAACTCGTGGATGATAAAACAGAATTTGCCTCTACAGTACAGCTAGTAGTCCATTAAGCCCGCTTTGTCCCCATGTCCTAGAACAAGTGCTCTATCTAATGGCATTTTCAAACAATGTAAGGGAGAAAAAATTTGTCTATATAGCACAATTAGTGACCAAATGAAACTCACTTTGTGTACTTGTCTTAAAACAAGTGTTCGGTCTAATGACACTTTCAAACAATGCAAGGGCTCACCAATGATGGACAAAATTTATCTTCTGAGTATAGCTAGAGTAAGAAGGATCTTCAATGCAAAGTCATCCCTCTAGCTTGACTTCTACATGTCTAATGCTCATCATTGGCAAAATTTTTCTATGTAACACAATTAGTGATCAAATGAAACCCACTTTGTGTACTTGTCTTAGAACAAGTGCTCGGTCCAATGGCACTTTCAAACAATGCAAGGGCTCACTGATGATGGACAAAATTTGATAGCTAGTGTAAAAAGGATCTTCAATGCAAAGTCATCCCTCTAGCTTGATTTCTACATGTCAAATCATTAGACAAACGAGTCTAATGCTCATCATTAGTTGCACATAATACTCAATTGCTTTATCAATAAGACGTAATTGGTCATCAAATGCCACATCCCTCTTACTTCATCTAAATGCAACTTGGATGGGATTCTTAGAGATTCTTCAAGATAATGATTGACGACTCATTTTGATGGTAATCTGACGATATCTAAATATCATGCCGAAACCTATCCAAGGGTAATTATGTTGTGTAGCTCAATAGTCGAGGTATTAACTCAATTTGGAAACACTTGATAGCAACAGCTTTGCATACATCCATATCATCAAATTTGAATCAATCTTGGGAGTATCTCAAATTCATGAGCATCTCTAGGCAACACTTTATCTATCCATATGTGATTGTACTTTCCTCCTTGTGCTTCATTTATCACCATGGTTGTTTCTTCATTATTCAGCCATCTAGTCATCATTTGATTTGAAGCCTTCAAATGAAGTGCATACCCTTCATTCTAAACTAGGTAGCCTGAGCATCCTACCTTTCCACAAGTGTATGGTAGGGACAACCTTCAAATCTTTGATATATCAATTCACATTGGCTTGATAGATCACTACAAAGAAGTTCTTATCATTCCCAATGTTTTGATGCCTATTAAGACAGTAGCCTTCAAATTTTCTGAACTTTCCCTTTCGAGCAAGATAAAAATGGATAATCTTATGGATGAATCAAGACTTCTTTAACTTCTTGGTTGCTTCAAAAGAGCTATCACATCTGAACACCATTGCCACTCTCGTGGCTACCCTATCTTTACGGACGACCAGGTAGCTAAAGCATCAAACATTTCCTTGCATGTATAGAAATAGATGACTTCGTCACTTTGAAGGGATTATCCCTTCAGAACACCTTTTCCAACCTCAGGTCTACCCTGTCATTATGGACTTCATATATAAAGTATCGGACATTTCCATGCATGTATGGAAACAAATGACTTTCTTGTCGCTTTGAAAGGATTATCCCATCAAAAACTTTTGCCAACCTCGTTATTCCAATTGCCTCTAGAAATAATTTCACTTAGCAAGCTCAACAAAAAATGTGTTGTACTATCCAAGGATCGATTAGCCATGATAATGGCAATTTCTTGTTTCCTCGATCCTTTTTTATCAGTGTTCTTGATATCGAAATGAGATAGTGATGTCAACCATCTGATGCTTCCCTTTGATGTGGTTGTCTTTTCCAACAAACGGGAATGATAGCAAATTTTCAACGAACAACACGTACAGTGTGAAGCCTTGATCTGTGATTGTAAGACTCAGAGTAACAATCAATGAGTCACATGGATAATGTGTAGCCTTAGTGTGTGATCATAGGACCAAGGCAAACACATCTGTAAACTTTTAAAGCAACTAAACTAGAATATACTCAACCTCTGTCAAATTGGATATACCAATTTCAATTTACTCAAGGTTGGGATTCTGATGCCTTTCTAGTTCTAGAATTTTCCCTAGGAATATAATCATAGTCACATTTTCCGGCTATTTAAATGTTTGTATTTGAGTCAACAAGAGATTGAGGAAATCATGTTATAATTTGAATAAAAAAAGATTGAATAAAGAGTGAAATGAAAAATATTTATATTGAAAGCATTAAACCTAAAGATGGAATATCCAAGACTGCTCAAGAACCAATGTGTCAAATGACCCAAATTTTAGGTCATATATAGAGTTCAAATCTACAACTAATGAAAAACACTTGTATTTTTTTACTTTTTTATTTTTGAACACAAAATATCTAAATAATTTTTAATTGATTTTTTTAAAGGATTTGAAAATTCAAACAATTATGTAATCATTGTAATTCACCAGACAAGCATTGTCCTTTCCTTTACCCTCAATTAGATGGATTAGGAGATATTTCATTTAACCGTCAAGGGTATTGGTATTTTTAGCCATAATGACTTCATGGGTACAAATAATTTGTCCCCTAACATATCTAATTGCCTCCTGTCGAGGAAAACCCTTTTGTACGGGCAAGATTGGAAAGGCAAGGCATTGATGGATTTTTAGCTCATTTTATTATTAACATTAATAATAATAAAAGTCACTGATTGCCTCGTGCACTGGGTTGCCCTTTTATTAAAAGTCACGGAAACAGCCTCTCTGCCTACAGGGGTAAGGCTACGTACATCTGACCCTCCCCAGACCCCGCAGTGATGGGTGCCTCGTGCATTGGGACTACCCTTTTATTTTTTTACAAGGAATGAATTGAATCAATTATTAGAATGAATAATTTTATTAAAAGAATTTGTAAAACTTTGTTTATTTATTTTTAATTTATCCATGGCTCTTATATTAAAGAATGTATTAGAAAAGTATATATACAATTAATTTCTTTTTCAAAATAAAAATTTGGAACAATATCTATGTCTAAACATATAAATTTCAAATAATTAAATATACAAATGGCAATGACAATATGAGTGACGAACTATAGACAATGTTCAATGTGATTAGTTTTGCAATTACAAAATGTGATGCGATCTTGTAATTTGCTTCTAAATCCTGAAACCCTATGATAGAAATTTTTTAAATATAATCACAATCAAAATATCCTTATCACCAAACAAATCTATTTTATCCCCTTTATCTTTTGATATTTTTCCCATTTAAAGTTGCCACTTACATTTTAACATTGATTTCAAATGTTTTTTTCTCCTTTGTGACTTTTTTTTTTTAATTTTTGAATTATTTCTTCCAAATGCTAGATTTTTATCTTCACTTCTACAAGGACAATGTCATTTTTGTATAATCTAAAACATCATTTTAATGGCTATATTCTTCCTTTGATAAATTTCAAATTTATGTTTTTTTGTGTTCATTCATAAAAGACCATTGTGATATTGATGCTCTTGTAAATGCAATGATTTTTCTCTTTTTGATAATCATTTTACTAATCATCATTAAATACTTATCCAATGATTAAAACTTTGTAGTATCCAACATTTATGAATTTTCCTAGTTGATTCTTTACAACCTTAAAATAATCCCTCTAATCATCTATCTTATGAATTAATGTCTCTTGAGTGTGAATAAGTGTTTATCCCACATAATGTTTGTATCTCTTCCAAATTGAGGATCGTCACATTCTCTCACATTAGGGATCATTTTATTTTTCTAAGTTAGGGATCATCTCATTCTTCGAATCCAAAAATTTAATTTTAAGAGTCCTATAAAGGTCTCATGATGATCCAAAAAAAATCCACCTATGTTTACTCCTACTATTTTAGGGCATCTCTTAAATACTTCTATTGACTATTTAAAGACAATACAAAAAACTCATTACAAATATCGCATCTTATCAACTTTAGTGGAAAAACTATAATCACATGTTATTTAATAAATTTATGCTAACGATAGCTAATGCAGCTAAAAAAATTGAAATGATAGCCAATGTGGCTATAAAAAATAGAAGAATACCCAATGTAGCTATAATGAATGGGACGATAGCCAATACGGTTACAAAGAATAAGATGATAGTCAATCTGGTTATAAAGAATGAAAGATTAGCCAATGTGGCTAAAATGAATAACGTGATAGCCAATGTGGCTATAAAGAATGGCATGATAGCCAATGTAGCTATAAAGAATGATGTGAGAGCCAATGTGGCTATAAAAAATGAACAAAATAAAGAATACAAAAATAAATAAAGTCACATGAGTCAATAACACAATAAATGAAGTGAATGTGACATTGTTTAGAATGATGATAAATAAATAAAATATTTGAAAAAGACTAACAAGTGCTTCTATAAAAAATGATAGTTATAAGAGACCCATGTTGGTGTCTCTACAAAGAATGGAATAAAGAAATCATTCCGTCTCTACAAACAATAATGAATAATGCATTTGGTGAGATCCATGTAGGTATCTCTGCAAAGAATAATCTAAGACCTTAAGATTTGCATACACAAACACTGTTCATCCATCGACATAACTCTAATGCACATTATCATTTGTGTCACAAATCATCCCCATCTATTCAGTGTGGGTGGGTTCGTTACGATAAGTTGCGGTCTCCCATCCTTCAAACCTCGCCACACCATTGCTAGCATGGGTGGTATTTAGTTGGTAGATGGGTTAGGAAACTATATCAGTTATTAAACTAAACCAATCATAGACCAGCCCACCCTACACATAAGCTTTGAATCTCCCTAATAGGAATGAGACAAATCCCATTAGGACATGTAAGTGATGTGCATATGAGTGTATAGTGCTTATTGTAATCATATCCAATACTCATTTGGAAAGGGAAATAAACAAGCATATCCTAACAACCAAAAATGCATGTTTCATGTGAATATTACAAAATTAATTGCTCCTTTAATCTTTTGATTTGAACCCACTATATTTCCCAACAGAGTCGCCAATTTTATGTGAATGCCCCACGATAGCTTCTATATTCTGAGTGTCTACCTCATATCTAATCACTTACTAGGGTTGATTATATCCTAGTCATTTGTGGGCCCATAACCCGCAGAATTAACAGCTAATCACTAGGTTGTCCTGCATCACTAACCTTACAATTGAACAATCAACCCCAAACACCTAACCCAATGACCCCACACAAGAATCAACCCGAAGTGTGCTCAACCATAGCCCATTCCAACTGTAGTCTACTAACCACTAACTCATCAAAATAGGTCTAACTAGGTTAGGTAACGGATAGCCATAGGGGTACAACTTAGTTGGCTTCAACCTCAACCCTACCTAACAATCCCAAAATTCTACTCACATTGGGTAAGAATGTTTGGACCTTTTTATTTATTTATTTATTTATTTTTGAATGGTAAACAATTTATTAAAAAACCAGAAGGCAAAGAAACAACTACAGCAATCACCAGGCCGATGAAAAGAGGGAACAAAATGAGAGACAAAGAGAGAGAGAAGACAAGAGAGAAGGGAAACAACACACAGCCACAAAACACAACTAACCCATCTCACCCCAAAACAACTCCCAAACCTCCCCATCAAAATCCCTAGAAAAAGAACACCAATCATAGAGCAACCTAAACACCGACCCTGTCAAACCATCCAGAGAGGAGAAATTTCCCTAAAAAATTATCCTTCCAAATGCCGGCAAGAAGGGCCAAATGATTTTAGGAATACCCTCTAGATCATTATGCGCCAACCCGAGATAAGATCCCTAATAGAAGAAGGAAAAGACCATGAGACATGGAGCTAAAGGAGAAAAAGGTGCCAAATAAACAACAATAGTGAATGAAGAGATGATTCACAGTCTCATCCTCGCTCAAGCACATCACGGTCTTATTCGTTAAATTCCAACCTCTATTCTTTAAGTGATCAAGGGTAATAATTTTATCCAAATAGGCAATCCACATGAAAAAAATTAACCTTGGTAGGAATGGAAGGCCTCCAAATGCTCTTGTAGGGAAAAGACCTGGGAGTATTATTAATCAGACCATGGTAGAACAACTTTGTATTAAAAATGCCCTTACTATTTAGACTCCACTCCCAACAATCACGCACATCCAAAATCGGTCTCACCTCGTTAAGCCTTCTCAATAACCCCATCAACTCATCAATCTCCCAATCATTCAAATTCCTCTTTAACCTCATCTACCAATCACTGACATCCACGGGATCAAATTCTCAGCAATGGCCCCAACTTTATTCATAGGCAAATTAAAGATTATATTAAACTCCAATTGGAGAGGGGAATCCTTATACCAAAAATCCTCCCAAAAACAAATCTCCTCCACCAAACCCAACTTAAACCAGATAAACTTCCAAAAATCAGTCTTACCTTTGAGAATAAACTTCCAAATACCGGTACCAAAACCCTCCCGAATATCTTTAAGATTCCACTCCGACATTAGAGCATATCTAGCCACGATCACTTTTCTCCACAAGCTCTCCCTATAAATACCAAACCTCCAAAGCCATTTACCAAACAAAACCTTATTATGATTCCTTAGACTCCTAATCCTAGGCTCCCCATCCTGGATTGGAAGGCACACCAACTTCCAGTCAACCAAGTGAAATTTCCTGCAATCTAGCCTATCATTCCACAAAAAGTTCCGAAAACATTTCTCAATTAAAGAGGTAGTAGAGGCAGGGATGGTCAATAGGGATAAGAAATAATTTGGAATACTGAAAAGAGAACTTTTGATCAAGGTCAACCTCCTACTTTTGGATAACAAAGGTGTTTTCCAAGAATCAGTCTATGCATGCTTCTCTCCACCACTGGCTCCCATAGTATAGACTCGAATTTGGCACCAAGAGGTAGCCCAAGATAGGATGCTGAGAGACTACCAATTTCACAACCTAAAATAGATGCTAAGATCTTAATGTCAAAAAGCTTTCCCACTTTGTACATCTCGCTCTTAGACAAATTAATTTTCAAACCCTCTTCAAACATCTCAAAATACGTCTCAAAAAGCCCACTAGCCTAGCATCCACCTCATAGAAAACCATCGTATCGTCCGCAAATTGAAGTGCGAAATGGAAAGACCCTCTCTATCCACCTCAAATCCCACCATATAACCCTTAGAGGCTTTCTGAATCATCCTACTAAATGCCTCCGAAACCATAATGAACAGTTAAGGGGAGAGTGAGTCACCCTTCCGAAAAGCCATTTACCAAAACCGATAAAGATACCGATCTCACACAAACCTTCATCCAACTTCTCCACTTCCACCCAAAAGCCATTTTCCCCATCATATATCAAGAAACTCCCAATTTAAATGGTCATAAGCTTTCTCTGGGTCCAATTTGCAAACGATACCGTTTCTCCCAGACTTATGCCTCTCATCAACACATTTATTAGCCACTTATCCCTTATTTTTAGGTAAATCACCATCCAAAATTTGTTTTCCTCTCAAAAAGGTCCCTTGAGATTTAGAAATCAAACTATTCATCACCAATTTCAGCTTTGACACTAACACCTTAGAAATAATTTTACACACTGCTCAAAAGACTAATGGGATGAAAATCTTTAATTTCCTTATCCACCTTCTTGGGAATAAACACAATAAAAGAATGATTCATATTTTCATAGAAAGACTCACTTAAAAAAATCGACAAAACTCTCATAAGATCATTCTTAAATAAATCCCAACATAGCTGGAAGAAAGAAATTGAGAAGCCATCTAAACCCATCCCCAATCAAATCATTGATCACACCATGTCTCTTCCAAAAATGGCCTTTCTAAGGAATCCCCCTCATTCCCAGAAATGCAATCAAGTCATCCCATCTAAAAGAAGCCTTACGGAGAAATCCTCTTTATAAAGATTCTCATAAAAAGAAACGATTTTGCTCTACACCCGAATTGGATCTTGGATCCAAACACCTATCATCTCCAAGCCACAAATGGAATTACAGATCCTCCTAGCCGAGGCAACTTTATGAAAAAAAATTAGTATTTTGGTCCCCCTCCTACAACCATCTAACACAAGATCTTTGCTTCCATAAAGTTGCTCTTTAAGAACTAACAAATAATACTCATACCTCAAAGCATCCCTAGAGGCCCGTTCCTCAATAAACAAGGGTCTTTCTTCCTCAGCCACAACCAAAACCTTAATACCAAACAAACATCTATTCGAATCCTCAATCAGAATTTCCATTAACTTTGCTCCATGATTTAAGACTGAATTTGAGAGCCTTCAACTTAAGACAAGGACACCTTTGATACAAAACTGAATTCCAATCATTCTCTATCATTCCATAAAATCCTTGGAAAGAAACCAGACCTCTTAAAATCTAAAGGGAGAATGCCCACTAGGCACTCTACGGGATCAGAATGGGATTATGGTCAAAAGTCACTCTGGGTTGCACCACTTGGGATCTATTAGGGAACAGTACATCCCAATCATTGCAAAAAAGGAACCGATCAAGATGGCTAAGAGAGGGCCAATTATGAAAATTGGACCAAGAGTACTTGGCACCTTTCAAAGGATCGTCAATCAAGTTCCACCTATCAATGAAATCCCCAAACTTTATCATTTTAGCATCCAATCTAGATCCCCCTTTACGCTCACTAGAAAATCTCACAAGATTAAAGTCACCTCCAATACACCAAGGCAAACCCCATCTAGTCTTAACATCATCGAGTTTCCTAAGGAACGTATCAACACCCTCAAGCAAATTAAGCCCATAAACTCCCGCAAAACCCATTCTTGGGCAAGCCCACTCAAATGAAAATGAATAAATAATGAGAATGCACCTTTCTCAAAGTCCAAACCATCCACCAAGGAATTATCCCAGATAATCAAAATACCAACCGAATAACCCCAAGAAGGGACATCACACCAATCACAACTACTCTCCCCCCACACCTCACGCACCACAGACATATTCATTAAGTCCATCTTGGTCTCCCACAAACAAAGAATTCAAGGCTTACACCTAGAAACACAACTCCAAATTAACAACCTTTGGTCCTTATCACCCAAACCTTGAATATTCCAAGTCATGATTTTGCAATCGATAAATCACAGTCAAGCAGGTAACCCAACCCAACCCTTATTATATATTATTTTATAAGCATATTTTAATAACCTTACATCAAAAAATAAATGGTATGGCTTATTCTTGATCTTTGTTTTATATGGCTTGTATTGGTGTTGTACTAATGAATGAAGTTGTCTACTTGTCTTGAATCGGTGCTTACTATTAAAAGTAAGAGCTATTCTCTCTATTAGTTACCATTAGCGTGGCATACATGGACAAAAGTTACAATCTAAATTTTAATGGAACCTGTGATGAGGCAGCTCTTCAATGGATGGAGAAATACAAGCCATTATGGAAGCCCAATATCAAAAGCATGGGAAAGAAAGAAGACATGATGCTGTCTACTATTC